>VYZT01026952.1:0-39809 GCA_013400735.1 Pomatostomus ruficeps
ATGGAATTAATTCTCTACAACAGTGGATTTTGCCCGACCCTATCAAGAAAAAAAAGTACTCTGTGTCAGAGTTGTGAGATATGATTTTTTTTATTTTTGAGATTAGAGATTTTTTGAGATGAGGCATGCTCTGCATTATTTGGGGAATGACAGGAGTCACTTGTATTTGCAGTTGATTTTCAGTCAGTTGGGATAGTATTTGAGCAGTTTTTCACTTCAGGTCCAGTGTTCACTCGTGGATCATTTCCATGGACAGATTGTTTCTCTGTAGAGTTAAAAATTTGAAGGGAGCTTACTGAAAAAAGTATATCCTTATGAAAAACAGTCCTGAAAGTGACCACTTGCATTCAGTACTCGGAACTGTAAAGAACCAGATCCTTTTTCTAGTACCACAGGGAGAGAGATTTTAACAAATAATGGCTGAGCCAAGTCTGAACTAGGGGCAAAGCACGCTGCAGCTGCCAGATAAGTAAATTGGGTTGAAGAAGGAATATGGGAACACAAGAATGTACATTTATTGCTAGGTATTTGTCTGATGTGTTAATAATTATCCTTGTCAGCACTAAAGCTCGTATTCTATTTAGCAGGAACAGAATGAGAACTCTCATCATTACATTTAGTAATAGCCTAAATAACTTATAAAAATAGCGCTATAATAAAAGAAATTCTGTTTTTGTTCAGTACTGTAAGTATCTGCATTTTTTTTCTTCATTGCTTAACATGTTGCAAGCTTGTATGAGTAATTTGAAGTCCATGGAATTTATAAATTCTCTCAGTTTATTTTTCAATTAATTGTACAAGGTCCCATTGAAGAATCTCTAAATCTCCTGGAAAAATCTTGTCAGCATTCAGTAATAATGTTGTACAAGCAGCATACTACCATAAGAATTTGCATGCAGCCTGGTAGGGAGGTAATTTGTCTTTTGAATATATGGAAAATACAATTTCTCATTAAAACAGCTGTGCTGTGTACCAAGTGTATGATAAAGATCATGGGTTCATGTCTCAGCTAAAGTCCTTCTTTGTTCAGGTTTCTAGAGCAAACACAGAATTCTCTGTACTTCTCAAACAGCAACATTTCAGGCAATTTTTGTGCTACTGCTCCTGTCACTGCTTGTACACTCCTTGTGTGGCTTGTCCGCAGGATTAAAACATGTCTACTAGGCTACAGAATACATTTTGCTCTAAAGGAAATACAAATCTGAAGTAGTAGGCCAAATCACATTTTCTTACGAAATTTTTCAGGTGTCTCATAGTGTTGAGTTTTATCCAGGGACAGTATGGTTTTTCCAAATGCATATGTGATTGAATGTAAATCAGTATCTAAACTGCACCATGATTAAAGAGGAAATGTTCTTTACAAAAAGTTGAGCTCTACAAGTACGAAACAAGCCTTTCATGAAGTCACAGCTAGGCCAGCACCCCTTGTGTTCTTTCCAGGGCTTGGGAAAAGAACTATTTAAAGTAATGGGCTTACCATATGGGAAGAAGGAAAATATTGAAAAACCTTTTCCTCAGAGGGAAAAAGCATTAAAATTAGTCTGTTCTTGTTCTTATAGTTCATATGAATATTTTGGAATTTTCCAACTACAGCAGAAATTTTATATGGAGCTGTAAATTCAGAGAATATAACTTATCCGTCATCCTGTTCTGTCTACCTGAGAAAAATTTTAAATTTTCAACAAGTTCTGATAGAACTGAATATGGTGTAGTTTTGACTTATGCATTACTTCTGCATTAGGAAAATTCTTGTGTCACCCAATAATTTATAGTTATTTACCTAAATCCCTAAACCACAGGCACTGAGTGCACAGGCTAGATACTTTACATCAAGTTTTTCTTACAAACACATAGTTCCCTGTCAATTTAGGTTGGAAAGGATCTCTAGAGGTCATCCAACCCAACCTTTTGCTCAGAGCAGGGGTATCATCAAAGTTGAACCACTTCTCAAGGCCTTGCCTGATGAAATTTGGAAAATCTCCAAGGATGGAGTTCCCGTAGCCTCTTTGGTCAGCTTGCTGTAGTGCTTAGCCACGCTCTCAATGAAGAATTGTTTTCCTGGTGTTTGATTTAAATTTCCACTGTTGCATCTTGCAAACGTTGCCTCTTGCCACGTCGTTGTGCACCTCAAATAGGCGTCTATCTGAATCTTGTCTGCAATCATCTGTTAAGATCAGGGAACTGCTTTTAGAGGTCCCTATGATACTCCCTTTTTTCAGCTGCACAAAGCCAGTCCCTTCAGCCTCTTCTTACACTCTGGCACTGATGCTGCTAAGGGAACTCAGTCACGCTGACATGAGCTGTAGTCCAGGATACACTTTGAGCATGTTGAAGGAATAATTTCTTAATCCAGGTGATAGTTTAACCAGAGCAGAGGCATTACTGAGACTGTTGATTGCCAACACAGATGAACTAATTAGTGATGTCAAGACTGATGGCAGCCTGGACTGTGTTGGTCATGCTCTGGTGGAACTCGTGCTCTTGAGGGGTGTGGGCCAGGTGAAGAGTGAAGACAGCACCCTGAATTTTATGAACGTGAACTTTCAGTTGTTTAAGGCCTCAGTGGATGGAATTCCCTGGGAAACTGCCCTCAGCATTCAAGGAACAGAACAGAGCTTTGAGGATGTTTTCCTGAGATCACAAGAGCTCTCTGTTCACACTTCTAAGAAATCAGGCAAGGAAGGCAAAGACCAGCATGGCTGAGTCTGATCAAACTGAAGTGTAAGAAGGAAATGCACAATCAGTGGAACCAGGGAAGAATCCTGTGACGAATACAGGAAAGCTGCCCAGATATGTAGGAATGGGAATAGAAACGCCTAGGGCATGCTGGGACTGAGCTGGCAAGGAGTGCCAAGAGTATGACAGGCATCTCTAGGTGCATGAGGAGGCTTGAGGAGTGTGGCCACATAAAGTGGTCCAAAACGGGACACAGTACTCTAGGTGTCAAATAAAGGAAAATAATCACTTCTTTCAGCTTTCTGGCTGTCCCTGTGCTGTACCTCGGCTCTGAGTGATGGCCTCACCATCCAGTGAGTCAGATGTTGCCCCCACCTCTCACAGGAAAACGTTTGTCATGCCTTTCAGTGTCTGATTTTCTTCTGTTGTTGTGCCAATGCAGATATTAATGAGTGTGCCCTGGATCCTGATATTTGCTCCAATGGGGTTTGTGAAAACCTGCATGGTAGCTATCGTTGTAACTGCAACAGTGGCTATGAGCCTGATCCTGCTGGAATCAACTGTGTGGGTAAGTCCTTTGTTGGTTTTTATTGTGGCTGAATTATTTACTGCTGCATTGATGCTGGTTTGACATGACAGAATTTAGGTTGTAAGACATCTACTTCTTCAAGCTACAATGAAAATGCAAAAAAATCTGGAATGATGCTTTTCTCAAACACTGCATAGTTATTATTCTTACTTTATATTTTCCTGTCATTTGGTGGGTGAGTATTGCTATTTGGGAACTGTAAGCAGGAGGTAACATTGCAGGTTTTACTCTAATTCATTTTGTTATTCATGGTCATACATAAAATCCAGTGTTGTTTTTATTTTGGGAATTCTTACCTCAAAAAAAAGTGTATTATACCACAAATGCAGTGTACAGTCATGTTGCTTATAGTCTGGTAATTTTAGGCAGAAAGGTGTAATTTGTTTAAATTAAAAGCTAATGGAAATCTCCCTGAAACCATCAGGATGTCTAAAATACTGTCCTTACGTGCTGGGTTTATTTTGGTGCATTATTGCTCTGTGCACTTAAAGGTTTACTGACCTTTCACTGCTGTTTGTGCCCACCAAAGCTCCACCATTTTTGGTGGGGAAAACCTGTTCTATACAGCCGTGGTATAGTTTTCATATCAAACATTCCTTCCTGGGATGCAAAACAAACACAAAGGAAAGTGTTTCCTTTCATCTGTTCAAATAAAGGAACTTTACAGCTAGTTACTTCCTCAAGTCCAAATATGACCTTTTGGCAGGAAAGGCACTGCTGCAGAAAACCATTGGTGTTTTTCTTTTTAAAATGCTTCATGTAATATTCGTTCTCCAAGTGGATTTTATGGGAAGAGATTTTATTTATCTAGTTACTCTTGGGATTAGGTAAGTGCTAGTATAATCTATGTATTCACTTAAACAAAGATAAAGCTTACTGGAGGTGAGGATGTGTTTATTCTTAGATAGAATTTTTCCATAAAGGGATTTAAGTATGAACACTCAGATAAGAGGTTGAAATACTATAATTAATAACACAGATTAGGAGATGCCAGGAAATAAAAATGGTCATCAGTCAGAATGCAGACCGTATTTTTGTCAGGTCTGAGTGGATTTAAAATATGAGCTATATGGTTCTGTGTTTTTACAGAGCATATCACAACAGATTACAGTCCAAATATGAAGTTTTTCTGTGAGATTCTAATGAAATAATGCATTCATCACACTGCACAGTTTGGGTTAAAGGATTCTATGACAACCATCTCAAAATTGCTCTTAAAAACGTCAATTTACAAATCCATCCTCCTTTCCATGGTTGAAATCAGATGAATTTAGATTAAGGACAGTAGTTTAGAAGAGGTTTTTTTAATTTATGGTTGCCAAACTTAAATCTTGGATTCATCATCTGCGGAAATTTAGGCTTTGTTGTCTGAATCCTAAAGGAATTCATAAACACAGCTTGGAAAATCTAAAGTAGTTGGGGAAACCAAAATTCTCCAGTTTGTAGTTATGTTTCATTCTCAATTTTCTTCCCGATTTTTAAACTGAAAAACACTCTAAAAATCTATTTGATTTAAGATTTCAGTTGCAGTATTAGGTTTGGGAACTCAAGCAGTCAATAAGGAGGAAACACCCTAAAGAAGGATAAAATGTCAGGTTTATCCTGACTTACCCTATCAATATTCTTCTGTAAGCTTAGGTTATTGTGACATGTGATGGGCATTAGAGAAAAAGCCTTATAATTATATTTTTTAAAATTTCATTTCATAGAATAAATAATAGAGCAATGAGGAAGACACATTACTTTGTATTAGAATTATTATCAGTTAGTTTAAGAAGAGTTCAGGGAATTATATAAATATATGAAATTTTCCTGGTCAGTGTGTGTGACATTCTGGTCTTAATAAGAGGTTTGTTTTTTTTTTTAAATACAACATTCCTCTAGAGGGGAAGGTACATGTGTACTCTTGAGATGTACAGGATAGATTTTAATCTACTTCATGGATAACAAAACCAATTTTTCTTGTCTCTAAAACAGGGCTTGCACAGTAATTAACACACTGCTGTCTGTGTGTTTAAAAAACATAGTTAAAATACTGTTTTCAAAGCAAATAGGCCTTTGTGAACTTATATGGTGTAGTCATACAGCTGACAAAGATGCCAAGCCAGGATTGCAAGAAAACATATAATTAAACCTTTAAGACTAACCATCTATATTTTGACCTTTCTAGTGAAAAAACAAACCAGCCAAGCTTAAAAGGCAGAACAGAAATTTTTGCAGTGAAATTAGTGGATTAGAGCTCTGAAACTCAGAACTGGCATTTTTGGTCACAATGTGCCTTGTGTCTCTACAGACGTTGACGAGTGCTCGGTGAACGGGCTGCTGTGTGACAACGGGCTCTGCCGGAACACCCCGGGCAGCTACAGCTGCTCCTGCCCCAGGGGTTACCTCTTCAGCTCGGAGACAGACACCTGTGAAGGTGAGAAACCTGCAAGCTGTGTCAGTTTGGTTGTTTATTGTGTCACACCTGAGCGAAACCATCACAGGAGTGACGGCAGATACCAGAGGAAAAGAGAGAACTGTGGTGGTGCATAAATCTTCAGATTGCTCTTGTAATTTCTCTGCAGTATTTTTTGTTTGTAGGATATTGCTGTTGAATTTCTTTCAAAGTAATCCTTCTTATATGAAAATGTTTTCTTTTTCTTAGCTACAACATTTTAAAACTACAGTAGGGGGGAATATGTGCTTGCCTTTGATCCTGTAGCAGGAACACCATGTCTGTCATTTAGAAAATGCATCTGTTTTGATCACAGAATCTCTTTTTATTTTCTCCCTTATTCTGTCCCTTCTGTGGTGACAGTTAATTCTAGATCAAATCCTGTTATCTGTGATGTATTCCAGGATGTGGGTATTACTGCCTAGTAATACTAAAACTGTCCTTTATTTTTACAGTATAATCAAACTTGCTTTCTTATATTACTATCTAAAACAGATGTTGAAGCAGCAAAAATCTCACATAGCAGAAACGAATGATAAGTTTTAATTATTTTAAAAAATATAAGGAAAGCTGTACAAAAAAAGTAAAACTGGAAGCATTAGCTTATGTGCCAACTCTTAATTAGTATTTGGAGTAGTAGAATTTTACTGTTCTTCTCCTTTATTTTTGTTTGGTTCCACAATCTGTAAATCTCAGTATTTGTAACCATTAGAAAGTTTATATAGTAAATAGTTTTACATTTCTGTGAGTGATAGGGAAGCTATAATTCTTTGTTGCAAATCACTTATTATGTGAACCAGTGTAATCATCCTGATTTTTATGAAGTGGTGGAAGATATTAGTGTCCTCAGCTGCTGCTTATTATTGATCAGACAAAAGTTGCTGCTACAGAACTAAGCAAACAAACAGAAAGAAAAGTGGAAATGTTTTAAATTCTGGCAGTATAAAATCATTCACGTGTTCTATACAAAATATCTTCACCCCTTCTACGCAAAATAAATTACATTCCTTTACATTTTAACAGCTGTGGATTATATAGGTCAGCTTTAAAAGTTAATTCTTCCACTTTTTACAAGTTACAGATTGGTAGCCCTTGTTCAGAGTGGGGGTTTTTTTGTACCAACCCCCATGCATTTACAGAGCTTTCTGTGCCAGGTTGTCTCAGGTGTCTCACTATCTACCCAGAGTGCTCAGGAATTCCCCAAGGTCTGTCTCTGTGATTAGTGTCCATGCACTGGAAGATTTCTGTCTGTGAAAAGTATACTTCTTGCCTTTAATGCACATGTTTCTTCAGGAATCTTCCAGACAGAAAAGCTGATGTGGTATAATAGGGGAGGTGCTTGCTACCAAGAACATCAGAGCATAAAACACTGACCTAAATCTAGATGGATGAGAAGCCAGAATGCAGAGCCAATCTTGTTGAAATAAAATATATCTAAACATTTTCAAACAGTAAACATAGAAATTTTTTTAATGGTAATAATACTATTAATATTAATATATTTATGCATCTTGAATCTCGTTGTTAGACTGACGTCTAAATTTAGCCAGTGAGGTAAAAAAAGCTGTCCAGAAGGGGTTTTGTGTAAAAATGTCTGTAAAACCTATTAAATGTGTTGTATTTTCACTCGTGTTGAGTAGGCAGTAGTAATGTTGGGTTGGCAGCAGAGAAAGAAATTATTCTCTTTCTGCCCAAATCCTGTTTCTCGTAATTCGTTTTGGAGTCACAAGTTCACTGGTTGTAAAATCCTGATGCAGTCAGGAGCTCTGTGTTGAGCACGGAAATGGCTCTGATGCTTGTTACTCACCAGGATATTTTTAATATGACTCTCATCAACAACTCTGAAGAAACAACAAAACCCTTCATTGGTTTTGTTTGTAGTTCAATTGAAATTTTTTATCTTTTTTTTTTTTTTTTTTTTTTTTTTTTTTTGTGAGGAGGTGGGTTCTTGTTTTNTGTGGTTTTTTTTTTTTTTTTTTTTTTTTTTTTTTTTTTTTTTTTTTGTGAGGAGTAGGATACTTGTTTGAGGCTCCAGAGTCTGTGAAAGTTGAGATTTTTATGACAAGCTCCGCGGTTTAGTTTGTGTTTCCAGTGACATAACTAGTTAAATGTAAACCAGATGTGCTTTGAAGTTAATTTCCAGGAATGTACAGTGGACTGTTTCAATTTTTGTCTCTCTGACGTTTACAATGTACACTCATTTCACTTTAGAGAAAAAAAAAATTAAAACACACCTCAATAAATATCTTCATGCATAGTGTTTTTTATTTTAAAACACAAAATGGTGTTAAAATCAATTTGGTTTCTTGCGTACTCTTTTAAAAATGACCATTTAGAATTATCAAGAGAAGGTGTAGGGACACAATTTTTGGCATTTGTTTACATTGTGCATATGTTACTTTTTCACTTGATTCAGCAGTGCACTAATGCCGAAGTGCATATAATATCATCTTTTAATCTTTTTCTTTTCCTAAATGGTGGTTTTGGGATGTAGTCAACCCACTATTATCAGCCTATTACTACCCAAATTCATTTGATTTCGGGTTTTATTTCTATTTTTTTCTTCTTATTTAGCATAGTTCTAAAGCATGTCAAATGCAGAAAGGTCTTGAACGTGGCCCATGAAACCCAGAGAGCTGCCTTTACTTTTCAAAAGATGTTGAACTTCAGTAGCTTTGTCCCCTCCATTTCCACTTTTTTTCCTTCTTTGGTTGTAGTTTTGGGGACATTGGCTTCCAAGTGTGGCCCTCAATGATTTTTTGCCAGGTTTGGGTTTGAAGTCTGAAAATTTGAAATAAAAGATGTCTTTTTCTAGAAAAAAACTGGTTGTAATCCTAACTTGCTAAATGCCAGGGAGAATTAAAGGTAGGCATGATAACCTCATATTGCCCCTACAAATGTGAAGCAATTTTAGTTTTATGCACATTCTTAGTATTTTTAATGAGGTTGTAGTGATATTTTGGATATTGGCACCTGTCTGCTCTTTACAGGGCTTTGTCCTGCACATTGTTTGTGTCTGTGCAAATCTCTGTGTGATCGAACTGCCAGCTGTTAAAACAACGTGACACTTTACATGGAAATCACCCATTTTCAGCTTTAAATACCTTCACAGATGATGCCTGATCCCTCATGAAAACTTCTCTGAAGTTACAACTTAATAAAACAAGGGAAGAACACTCGCAGAATACAGCACTTCAGTTTTGTTCGTTTGTCCTGTCTTCTAAATTTTTCTCACTTTTTTTTAAAGCTAGACAAACTTCTTAAAGCAAGATGGCAGACGGAGCAAAAGTCTGTCTTTGTCCCAGAGCATTTCTATTCAGAGTATTATTTCACATAAACAGCATACTTGACATCACTTATTTGTGTTAGTATTTGTTCCTGATTTTAAGAACCACTTGGTTCTCTGCAGAAGCAGCAGAGACCACTCCCCACTACCAGGTTTTGCTGCCTTGGGAGAGAGTGGGAAGCAAGAGAGGCAGGCACCATTCCCTGGGTAATAAAAACTGAGGTAATAGAGTATGAAATATATTCACAGAGAGAAGGGTGGCACAGATAATTGCTGGGGAGGATGCTGGATTGCCAGCTTGGATACAGAGGGACTTGGAACTTATTCTGTCAGAACTAACAATGAGCATATTGTCCTGACCTGATAAAGCCTCTTACATTTTATATCTCTGCATCCATGTATGATAAATTTGTAAAATGGGCAATGCACAGTTTAAGAGCAGGCTTCAGAAACATAAAGCTCTGTCGCTGTTCAGAAAGTTGCTGACAGTCAAAGACAAGTCCTGTTTGCTCCTTGTAGATAAGTCCATTAAGTAAAGGATCTGGGAAAGATGGCTTTTAAATTAAGTGCTTGCTTTAGGCATGAAGAGAGACATCAACATTTCCAAAGTTTACTGCTTTCTGGACATTTTTATCTCTCTCTCTCTTTTTTTAAATGATACATATATATTATAAAATGACATATATTTAACTATCTATTCCTTCTTGTGATGCACATCTCTAGTGAAATGAAGGCTTGATGCATCATATGAAAATACAAAAAGGTAATTCTTAGAAAACTTTAAAAAAATGATACTTCAATTTGTCTTGAAAATGTTCTCTTGATGCTATTAATATGTCCAGTGCTTAGCTAGATACTGCATTAGGTTATAATTAATTTAAAGTAAGCTAGTTTCATTTATAGATATTACAGGATATTCCTCAAGCACTTCTAGCAAACATAAGCAAGCACTAAACATTTTTTACTTCTGGCCTGCCAAAGGGAAGTGGTTGGATTAGAATGTACAGTTTAATTCAGGACCCATATAAAAAAATTAAACTTGGTTGGGTTCAGGAAGGAATGGTGGATATGTATCAGCAATTCCTCTTGGAGAGAATCTGTTAGTATTGTTTTAATCTTAAAACTGATCCCACTTTTTTAAAAAATCAGCAAATAATGTTGTCTGCAGGGGTCCTATTCTTGCATGTGAACAGGCTTAAAAACCTCACAGGGATAATAAACAGGATTTAAGGGCTAAGGAGAAGTACCATTTACAGTATTCCAGTTACAACTCCTATTTCTTCAACATTTCCATAACTAGAGAATTGCAGCCAGCATTGTGATACTTTGCTTCTGACAGGGTTTTCTTAATTCTTCTCATGGAGCCATAAGTGACAGAAACAATGAGGGCTTTGTTTGTGCTCTGCGTGGTGCAGCTGGGAATGTATTTGCGTTCTGTGAAAAAGGAGTTTTGTTTTCTCACAGGACAGTTGTAATTGATGCTGGAGAACTTCATGGTCCATGGTGTTGGAAATTAACTTGTGGGAAAGGGTCATTTAATTAACACTTTCAAAATATGTGCACTTCAAAATACAGGCTTACCTGTCTGTCCCTGTATCTTTTAAATGCCTTGCTGGGAGGAGTGGAGGGGCAAATGTTCCAGGCCTGTCATGGGCCACAACAGCACTTAGAGAGTATAAACTACTGTATAATACTTCCCAGAAGCACACTGTAGTTCTAATAATGTCTTTTGTTTCTGGATTACAGACATAAATGAATGTGAAAGCAGCCCATGCGTCAATGGTGCCTGCAGGAACAACCTTGGGTCGTTCCACTGTGAATGTTCATCTGGCAGCAAGTTGGACCCTACAGGACTGATTTGCATTGGTGGGTATTTCCTCCTTTTATTTTCCCTTTTTCCTGGCAACTCAAAAAGAAATCAATCATATTAATTAATTTGAGAAGAAAATAATGTGTTTGGGTTATTTCCCCGTGATAAATGACAGTGTGTCTGCAGGTAACCCCAAACAAACACATACTAATTTGATTTCTTTCATGGGAACAGAAACAAACTGAGAGAAACATGGCTTATAAGGATGTCCAAACTATGGTAAAAGTGGTGAAATGCAGGTGTTAGTTGATAGGAGAGAGTGGAGCCATCTTAACAGAAGTAGTTTTGTTCTTTGAGAGAATGAGAACATGAGTTAAGCTGTAGTTAATTACTCTGGTAGTGGAAAAACTGTAAAGCAGAAATATCCACTCAGGTCTTTGGCCACTTTGAAATCTGAAGCAAGCAAGCAAATAAAACTGGAGCCATATCTACTCAAATTGTGATGTGAAAGCATCACTCCTAAAGTTCAGGTTGCTGTCCATAAACTGTAGAGATTTGACTTTCCCAACTGCAAGGACATGTCGATGTCTTCTGCATTGTAGCACAATCTCGTACTTTACTTTTTTTGTAGGAAACTGGTAAAGGTAAATAAGACAGATCTGAGTTTGTCAGTATCTGCTATCTCTGAAGCAGATACATGACTATTGTCTTGATTTTATATATATATACACATATTCTACATAGATACAAAAATTAAAATGTTAGCATCCTTTGAGGATTCTATTGGGAAAAAACCAGAATGCTGCAGAGGTTTTATTGGAGTAAGCAGCAGCAGTTGTCTGCAGGATGTCATTGGCATTATCACTGGAAGCCATTTATTAATTATGGTTTTTTCCTTGATTTTCCAAGAAAACTCACAAGGAATTGCAGTTATCTGTACTTCACAGGTGTTTATATACTGCCACTGTTTCATACTATTTGTGTAGCATAATTGAAATTATTGTAGGATATGTGTGGTTCTCCAAGTGGATTGGAATGTCGTTAATTAGGGGGTGTCATTAAAAAGTGGGTGATGCTAATTTTAAATGTTACTTTTATTTTCAGATGGACTCACATGGTGTTTTTCATTCAAATTTCTTGCCTTGTCAGGATTTTCTTAAGAAAGAAAAATGAATGCAAAGACTCAAGTTTCTATTTAATGATGGAGTTCTTCCATGCTTTAATATGTTTTTTAAGTGAATGTTACTTTCGTGCTTAACCTTTCTCTTATATTTCCTTGTAGCATTACTAGGTGGTGACGTTTATTATTGTTTTTGTAATTTTCATGGCGTGCTAATTTCTTGATGTGACCACTATAACCTATGCTTTTTTGTACCTCTTATTTTTAATCTTCTTTTGTTCTCACATGCAAAAGGACCACAAGTTCAGCAAGAGCCTAATTGTAACAGTGTTCTGGATTTACTTTGCAAATGGTTTTTGTTGGATTGTTTACAGTGTGAGGTCCCATTTGGCCTGGATAGCAGTGATCAATAACATAAAATATAAACAAACAAAAAAAATAGCTGAGTAGTCAGATAAAAACTGAAGAATAGGATCCAGCTACATACTGTGAACCTAATCATTAGTTTTTCATGCTGACAAAAATTGTCCCAGGAACAGTGTTTTTCCATTACAACTGTGAATATATTAAGACAGAAGGGTCAGAAGTGGAGCTAATGCAAGACATACAGATTTTTCCTGCTAGAACCCAGTTTTTCCACCTTGGCCAAAATTCCACTGGCACTGGAAACATGGAGAGGAGGTCAGGCTGGGTTATTGAAAAGTGAGTAGGAGACTGGAGGTTAGAGGTGGTTTACTGTGTGGAAAAACTTACAAATGTTCTTACCAAATGCATGCCGTTTTAAATCTCCAGCTGATTTTCCTCCATTACCACCGTAGAGAAAGAGTTGCATATTGAATATATTTGTCCTAATTTTTTTTTTAATGAGATGGCTTCTGTAAAGCGCTGCTGTAACAACAGATACCTTATTCCAAACCATAAATGAAGGGTTAAAATAGTGTTGTGGTTTAGGATTTTTTTGCATTCTACATAGGAATGATCAAAGTAAGCTAATGTCAGATCCTGATGAGTTTTTTTTTCACTTTCAAATTTGCTCTCATGTCAGAACCAGAATCAGTGCCACATTGTAGGGGTATTTTTTTCCTTTCTTTCATGATTATGATTAAAGTGATTGAGCTTAAAAATGGCACAAAACTTTTAAGGAAAAAACCACATGACAACAATACGAAAATAAGATTAGCGTAACATGACTGTTACTATTATTTGTACAATTTAGTGCTCTGATGGGTTTGTTTCTGTTTGGTCTTACCACTGATTTTTACTGTCTTGTGGGCTCTGGTCATGTAGGACACAGCACATTAGACTGATCTAACAGGGAGTGTGGCTGGTGACATGTTCTTTACTCAGTTTGGGGACAGAAGACTTCAGTCACTTCCTCTCGATCCTTGGCTCAGTCTGCTCACCCTCGAGACTGAAAGAACCAGGTGCCTCGAGCCATTTGCACCCATATTATTACCTGTAGAAATTCAGCAAAGATGTGAGCTATTTGTCTCTTTCTGTGGGCTTCCCTGAGCAGAGAGAAAAATGCCTTGCTGAAATTACAGTCGGAATACAATTCACAGCATCTGCACCGAAACCTTCAGCTGTTTCAACCTCAACAAATGAGGGTTGTCACTTCAGCAGCTACAGTAAAAACTTTCAGCAACAATATTGACATATTTTGCTTGCACGTGGGCAACTTCTGCAATATTAAGACCATGCTTGTGGAAAGGAAGAAAAGTGGAGTTGTTTTTTAAGTATATTTGAAGTGTACAAGTGTTTCATTGCTATTTTGGGAATTGCCCATACCTTAGGGATGCTGCCATTTGTGCTTTTTGAAATACACACTTTTATATGCTTTTTATACTTGTTTTAGTCAAGTTTTGTGGAGTTCATACAGTGCACAATAAGTAGGATGCCATCTGCCTGTAGTATGCATATGTTCTTCTTCAAGTCAGAATCAAAGAGATAAGCAGAAGGAATGCTTTGATGTTGGATAATGACTCTTTCACCAAAGATTTTGTCTGGACAAAAGAGAGAAGGCAAAACAAAGGAATAGCCTGAAAAAGATAAGACAAGCAGATTTTGGCATGATACTGTAGATCCAGCTGGTGTGAGCAGAGGCACCTGCTAATTTGTAGGGTTTAAATAATTTTTGAGATACTGGTTTTGATTTTTCCCTCCTATAAAGCTGGCTAGTAAAAGAAAATAATATTAGCTCTGTATTTATGCATGTGTTCAAATGTGAAGCTCTGTCCCACGTGTTTGAGAACAATGTTAACTTAAATAATACAACTGTTTTACACTTAACTGTTAATGGAATACTCTGCCCAGTTTCTGGGGCTGATTTCAGTCACATTCTTGGGCAAGTTTTTTTTCCTGTTGCTTTAACCAAAGAAGGGTTGTGCTCCATGTGGTCCACATAATTTTTTAATGTGACAACTTTGTGGAAAAGGTGAAGCTGTTTGCAAAAATGTAAGCTGGAATGATTCTGTCTTAAGCATATTGTTCCTGAACACAAGGTATTAATAATATATCTGGACTTTTGTACATATAATATATGTGAAGCTTAAACCAAATCCCATTCTCCTTTCATTAGTCATCAAACTAAATTTGTTTGGGTCACTTGCTTAGCTTTGAACTCTGACTAGGCACCTACATTTAAACCCTGACCAGGCTGATCTCCCACTTTGGTCTTGACCTTACAAGCTGCTTTTGCTGTCTGATCACCAGGGCTGTTGTCTGCCTTGAGAAATGTTGTACCATTCGAGTGTAACTTTGTAAAGGTAGGAAGCAAAGGTGCAGAAGGTACAGCTCATAAAGTATGTACCTGATCTGAGCTCTGACTGACATTTCAAAAAACTACTCAGGCACCGAAATCATATTTAAGACTTGCAGATTCAGGTACCTGAAAAGGACATTTGGAACATTTCAGGCAGCAGAGACAACACTCTGAACATCTTCCCTCCCTTTGTGGCCATGGGCAGAAGAGAGGAGATGCTGCCTGATGGAGCTGGGCACTCCCTGGAATGGGTTTGCCCTGACCTGCTCTGGGTTACCAGCCTGGCTGTAACTCAGGAGATGGCTGTGCTGGGGATGAGTCCTCAGGAGCAGAGACTGGAACACAGCATAGCAGGAGTGCTCAAAGTGTAACTATTGCAGCAGCAGAACCAGACCCCTAAAATAATACAGAACGCTCCTACCCACCACATTTTATTTTTATTTTAAACTTCCTTACAACCTGGAAGGCTCACCTTCAAGAGAGACAAGAGCGCATTTCAGAAAGGGTTCAGGCAGTCACCTGGGGAGGGGAGTCCCAGGTTGGGATGCCTGCTCTTGTTGTAAGCTGTGTATTTTAGATGGATCAGTCACTAGCTGAATAAAGTAAATAAATCCACTGCAGTGTCTGGAAGACCCCTGCCAGCTGTGGGACCTGGATTGTAAAATGCTTCAAGCAGTGTGCTTTGTTGCTCACTTTTACTTACAGTGCTATCCCTTTTACACCAGTTCTAAACTAAAATGTGTACAAAATTACTCTTATGGAAGTTTTTTTGTTTGTTTCTCTTAAAAGAGAGCCCGTGCACCCTTGGTCCTTTGCCTGCTGGTGTCATCGATGTGGCATGCCAGCTCTTTTGGCTGCGACAATTCTGTATTGTTTTTGTTTTCTGTTCTGCTGCAGACAGCCTGAAGGGGACTTGTTGGCTGAATATCCGAGACAGCCACTGTGAAGTCAACATCAATGGTGCCACACTGAAATCTGAATGCTGTGCTACCTTAGGAGCAGCGTGGGGCAGCCCATGTGAACGGTGTGAATTAGGTAGGCTCCAATATCCTGCATCTTTTGGGAGAGGGAGTAAATACCACTAGTAGATTCTTACCATCTCTGTATAAAAAAAAAACCAGAAGAAAAAAAAATACCAAAATACCAAACAAAAAACCCCAACCAACTAAAACAAATAAAAACCACCAAAACCACCCCCCGTCCCCCCCAAAATACCTGTGGAAAGAAGTTGTCTTATTTAGCATGACTTGTAATCTCCACCATCACAGATAATTCTAATAACTTTGAAGCATACCAGGAAATAACATGTGACTAAAACCTCTTAATGGTTATAATATGTTTCTTCCCCACAAGGATTGTGTATTGACTGGGATAGGAAGGTAAAGGACTAAAAGTAAAATATCTGGTAAAATTCTGGAGGAATTTTTATATTGTGGGCTGTTAACACTTCTTTCCCAGCCCCTTTCAAACACATATCTTATGTACCATTATTGATTGCAGGATAGTACTGCTATCAGATTGCAGGGCTAGTTCTGGAAGCTGGAAGCAGGAATGCTAACTGTGCTCTAGTATATGGCAAAAATACTGATCCACCTAAAGTTTGAATAGTGCCACTGGCAGCTGAACTGGTGTCAGAATGTTTTAGCTTCTCATTTTTAATTGGAACAGTGACTGTGGGCTTATGGACTGCCCCTAACAAGCAGAGTGCAGGCAGCATTCAAAGCTCTGAACTGTGCAGTGCAGCAGAGATATTCCTTTAGACTTCAGGAAGCAGCATGGTCAGGTTAGACTGGTAAAACTGATCAAAACCTGATCAATCTAGACAGATAATTAGCTCAGATTGTGTGCATTTGGACACTGAATTTCCTATTCTGTAACTAGCTAAATTTCAGCAAGCTCTCAAATCACTGTATGATGCTACATTTTATCTGCATATCCTGAAGTAATCTCATTGCTCAGATCCATTATTAAGCTTTGGTGGAGAAAAAAAAAAGCTGATAATTGACATTACTAGAGCTTTAAATCTTCAGGTATCTTGAAGGAATTTTACCTTTTAGCTACATGTGAGTGCAGAGACTGATCTGATTAGATGTTGATCATGTCACTAAGGAAAGCACATGAGAAAGTAATGGTCTTAAGGTTTAATTTTTTCAACTATTCACTTTGTTTAAATAGCATGGATAAGTCACTACTTTCCTTGGTTGAGGCTGGAGAACTCCCCACCTTACACAGTCAAATTATTAGGGAATTGTGAGAATACATTTATTTTTAAATTTTCTGCTCCTACCCTCCTGTCACTCTAAAGCAGTAACAGTATCTTTCTGGCTTTGTTGCAGACACAGCTTGCTCGAGAGGGTTTGCCAGAGTGAAGGGTGTTACCTGTGAAGGTGAAGTTTTTGCTTCTTACTCAAGATGTCACTTGTCCACCCGCTTTGAAAATGTGATAAAAGGGGATTTATTGTGTTGTTTCTTTCCTGACACTTAAATTCTCAGCAGAGCTGTGCTGTCCCCTAGGGGTTAGCAGGTGATTGACCTCTTTGTGTCCCCGACAGACGTGAACGAGTGCGAGGTTTTCCCGGGGGTTTGTCCCAACGGGAAGTGCATCAACAGCAGAGGCTCCTTCCACTGCGAGTGCCCCGAGGGGCTGACCCTGGACGGGACGGGGCGAGTGTGTTTGGGTAAGAGCAGCCCCCACTCTCACCCCTGTGTCCCACAGCTGCCCCAAATTGTTCTTAAACGGGCTTGAAAGACAGTGTGGTTTATTTCTGAATCATCCCAAATAATATGCCTGCGTGGATATCAATTATCTGTGCCAGTTTAGAGAAGAGCTATTAATTCCTTTGAGGAATGCATTTGTTTTGAGGCTTATTTTTCCCTCAGTGCAGTCAATAGGCTGTACTAACGTGCTGTCCCTGCTCTGACTCCTGTTCAGGAACAGCAGTGTCCTGGGTGATGGATGGTGAGCACAAATATGCTGGTGCAACTGCAGTTTTCACTGCACAGGCCAGTGTATGGTTCTTTTCCTGACACTGGGGCACACAAGTAGAACATTTTGCTTGCACTCTTGGTTGATCTGTCTTCTGGTTGACCTGCTCTGCTGCTAATGGGATGGACCCTTGAGTATAATAACCATAATTAACTTTTCTGGAAACCCTACTGTTTTCTCATTCTGTGTGGTTTTAAAGTAAGCCTAGCAACAGTCAGCTTTTTTATTTTTAATCTCTATTCACTCCAGTATTAAATTAATTTAGTAACATAAATACAGGGAGGAATTTATTAAATTTTTTTATCATGAGAGCCAGAAAAGGGTCATTTTATGAATGAGAATAGCTGGTACAGTAAAGAAATACATGTATCTGTTTGATCAAATAGAAGGGTCATTTTATAAGTGAGAATACCTAGTACAGCAAAGAAATACATGTGTCTGCCCCATCAAATCAAAGGGTTATTTTGTAAGTGAGAATACCTTATACAGTAAAGAAATACATGTGTCTGTCCTGTCAAATACACATAGAAACCCAAAAAGCACAGTCATGTGAGGGTAAGGGTGTATTTTGATATAGGGAGACAATGAAAGAAATTTTATGTGACACAAGACAAGCCCAGAAATTTAACTAGGGTGCAGTATTAGCATCTTCAAGTGGCTGAACACAGTGCAGAAATGCAGAGTCTTGAGCAGAAGCTGAGTGTTCTGCATGCTGGTGCCTCAGAAACACCTGGGAGGAGGGATTAAGGTGTATTTGTTGTTGTGGAACATGCAGACATTCGCATGGAGCAGTGCTACCTGCGGTGGGACGAGGACGAGTGCGTGCAGCCAGTGCCCGGCAGGTTCCGGATGGATTCATGTTGCTGCGCTGTGGGTGCTGCCTGGGGCTCCGACTGCCAGCGCTGCCCCACATCCGGCACCCAGGAACACAGGGCTCTGTGCCCCAGGGGCCCTGGCTTCTCCAGCAGGGGTGATGCTCTCACGGGCAGGCCGTTCTACAAAGGTGAGCGTTCATTCTTGTGTCTGAAAATTATCTGTGGGTATGATGCCTGATGGTTTTTGTCTTTTATACCTTTTTTATACATTTCTATCCCCTTTCCCTTTCCTTGTACCCTTCACAAACGCTCCTTGTACCTCAGCCCTACATGTGGATAACCTTAGAGGCTGATATTGAGCTCAGTTTGGGGGTTCTCTGAGGGGAGCAGATGAAACACCCTGACTGTCTCCAAACCAGAGTCTCCAGTCTTGGATGGAGCCTTCTCTCTGGAACATGTTTTTTTAAACTAAACGATTGTCTTACTTAGGTGGGCAGTAATTAGAATAGGGGACAGTTACCTCATTTATTAAGTTTCTTATTGAGGATTTTAGGTAGATATGCTAATTTGTGAGGTCCATAAAATTGTATCCGTGTTGTACACGGGGTGTGCTGCTTGGTTTGTTTCCACCTTTGATGAGTTGTGCACCCAGGATCCTATTAAAACCAAGGGAATGCCCTCTTCCCTATACTGCTGTGTCTGCCTTTTTATTTTTACGAGCCCTTAAGGCATCAGGCAAGGGCATCAGGATACTGCAAGAGGGTATCCTGAGGAGATTCCACGATTTGAGGCTGTTGTATGCCTGAGAGATGTGATAAAGGCATTTGCCTGAAAGAGCTGATGTTACAAGGTGGGGGAATTCTCTGCTTTTGTGGTGCTCAGGTGTGTTATGGGAGCCTGAGAGAAAAACGTGCAAAATTCGGATTTGATAAGGAGAAAAAGGAAATTTCTTTTATGCTTTGAGTTACGAGAATAACACAAAATGTGCACCTTCCTTAAAGTACTGCTTTGCAGAGAGTGAACTGATCAAGACCTGTGAAGTCAGGCATTTTAGATGTAAACATAAAATATTACTAAAATTTGCTCAGGGCTCCCTGAAAGAGAGATTGAAGAAGGATGGGTTCTTTCTCTGGTTTGCAGAATCAGTAATTGATTAAAAGCAGGGTGTGTCTGTTGCATTCCGATAATGAGGGCAGTGACAACAAGGATCTGCAGTGAAAAAGGAGTAAATAGAAGTATTTTGTCCAGTTTTTTCTAGCTTCACCTCCTGTAGAGCAACAACAAAACAGAATAGGCTGGAAAATGTAAAAAAACCAGACCCAAGTTACTTTAGATGGCTAAAATCTGTAGATTTCTGTGTGCAGAAGCTGAGGTGATCTAGAAATGAGTTAGTTTTTGGGTTTTTTTCAAGGATGTATTCTGAAGCATTTGTCTTGAAATATTTTGAGTTGCTTGAGAAAACTATAACAGACTGGGCCTTTGTTTAATCATAAATAAGCTCTGATTTTCAGGAGCCATTATTCTCAGGTGAAACTGTTGAATTTCATTGGTGATTCACTAAACAAATAAGCAAAATAACAACAACAACAGTTTTATCAACATTTGCTTAATTAAAAAATAATTATTATTTTATAAATCTTGTCTAGGCTGAGATTTCCTGAGGTTTGGCTTACTGTTTCTGCTTTTGTATTTGGACCACTCTTGTGTTCCCTTTGTAGAAGTACATGGGAGATAGATGTTTATTTCACTGAAGATAATTCTCAGTTAAGGATATTCCTTCAGCAAATTATATCATAGAGTGTAGGAAAAGTCATTCAGCCTTGTCCTATGCAAGGTTCTTTAACAGTTATGTCACCCAGCATTGAGGAGAGGTGACATATTACACTTGATATTCTACAAAAAAACCAAACATTTTCTAAACTGAGCTCCAAATATAACTCTGGCAATCTCAATTTAAAAACCAAACCCAGGCAACCAGGCAATATTTTACAAGCTGGCTTAGGAATACCAGGAATATTGATTGTGTCACAAAGCAAAATTGAGCACAATACACATACCAGAATTTCTACTCAGAGAGTATCACTGGATTTCTTTGATTGCTGATAAACATAAACTTTTAATGACTGGTGTGGGTATTGTGAAGCAAAGAAAGCACAAAATAGTCCAAAAGGTAGGGAAACATCTCACCTCCAGTCAAATCTCCAAGGATATCCCCTCTAACCCAACCCCTGCTTTTTATGCTCAGTGAAATTGGTAAGAAGGAACAGAAAATTCCCATTAATTCCATATATCTTTGCGCTTAAGAGTGTTCTTTTCTTTTCTTTGTCTTTATTCATAGATATCAATGAATGTAAAATGTTCCCCGGCATGTGCGTGAATGGTAAATGTAGAAACACAATTGGAAGTTTCAAATGTAGATGTAACAATGGGTTCACTTTAGATATGGAGGAAAGAAACTGTACAGGTGAGTAAATCTTGCATTTTCCCCAGTTTTCTCTAGATTCATTGAATAGTCCTGGTTGAAAGGGACCTGAAAAGACCAGCTCCTTAAACCTGTTGTGGTGAAAGGGAGCCCAGATGAGATTATTTAGCCCCCTGTCCATCATGGAAATGTCCAGTGATGGGGACTCCACCACATCCCTGGAGCTTTTAAAGGGACTTTCTCTTGTGGCATAGCTTGGTGATCTGAAAACCCAACACCTTTCATATTCTTCAATTTCTGATTGCTTAATCTTTGGACAGAATGGACAACTGTCTAAAGTTTCCCTTTCAGAAACTGATTATTTAATAAACACAACAATTTTCCCTTCTTATAATTGGTGTTTCAGATGTTCAGGTCATGCTGTATCAGTACAACCTGAAAAATCAATAACAATCACGAGCAAAGACAAGTTTAATGTTCTAACACAGAGATTTTCTTAATTTATGTTCCTTGCTCTATGGTGATTGTATTACCAAATTAACTTAGAGACTGGAAGTTAATTTTCCTTTACATTTGATGGCTGAGGACACACAAAGGCACCTCTGCAACTCTGACACGACATTAACTCAAGACAATACAGACATGTGCATTTAATTTAGAAGTTTAGGATTTTGTTCTCTACTGTCTGGAAAAGCTGAAGATAAGCTTGACAGTTCTGTGGCTCTAAGAACTTGAATGCCTGCATTGTGGGTGGCTGTGTGCTCAAAACGAAGGAGGTTTTGTTACAACAGATATGAGTGTGTCTGAGTAATAAGTGTGTAGTGTGGGTGGTAAGGCGTGTTCACTGAGGTTGGTCTGGATGCTAATGCTGCCCTAGCCAGTGATTTCCTTGCTTTTGTAGTGATTGCACTGATGAAAAATGCATTTCACAAACTTCATGTCTAAACTAACAAGAATAAGTCAGAAAACTTCCTGCAAAAGCTTCTTTTTTCCTTTTGTTCCATGATGATGAAATTATTCCACTGAGCAGATGTAGAGAACCATGTTTTCTTAAACAGATGACTTCTTTGCTTGTATTAAATTAGTGAGAAAGTGTTTTATAAAGCTTTTACAAGTCCAGATACTCAGTAATGTCCCAGATCTGCCACATGGGTTTGACACCTCCACACATCTGTGAGGACCGAAGTATCATAACCCAGCAGAAACCTGCCATGGGCAGTGACACAAAGTCCTCTCCTGCAACACTGACCTGTTTCACTGGATCATATCCACATTAAAATTCCTCTTTAGATTTCTGACTCACTGCCAGTGTGATTTAAAAAGAACTCTTCTGTCTTTCCTGCTATAGTTTTCCACAGTAAGTTTCATTCAAACTTAACTAACAGGACAACCAGTGAACTGTAAATCTAGCTTTGATAGGAGCTAATTCCTAATGGAAAGGGTGTGTGTAAGCTTATAATGATATTACTGGATGAATATCTTCATAATAATCAAATTATAATCAATGACACTGTAGTCATGGAGTCAGTTGATACCTCTGTAACGATTACATCTCAGAATTTCTTTGTTATTTCCTTAAGAATCTAACCTTAAATTACACTTAATAGAAGCAGACTTGTTGCACATTTTATTGTGACCTGAGAGCTCTGAAGACACAGAGTTACAAATCTTTCACTGTTTCACATAATCAGATGTTTCTGTAAATAATTAATTTTTTCTCTGCTGATTTGCATACTGTATATGGTTTCTGTAGACTTAATTTATAGTGGTCAAGTGTTCATTTCTGTGAAAAACAAGATAACCTTAAACCCAGTTTGATTTTTGTACCTCTCCACTGCTATGAAACAGATATTGATGAGTGCAGGATCTCCCCAGACTTATGTGGAAGTGGAATTTGTGTCAACACCCCTGGCAGCTTTGAATGTGAGTGCTTTGATGGCTATGAAAGTGGATTCATGATGATGAAGAACTGTATGGGTAAGTGTTTCCAGAGTGCCCTGGAGCCTCCATTTGCTGTGCAAAACCTGACTGTACTCTGAACTGTACCAGCTCTGCCACACTGATCACCTCAGATATGTCATTAGTGTTACTTCGTGAGAAAATGGGTCAGATATGCAGTTTATAGGACAGATAACTGAATTAAATATATAGCCTTGCTGGTTCTTTATGCTAATTACTTATATCCTTAAGAGATACTTATTCTGTGTAGATATTTTAGAATGGTAGCAACTGTTCAAACAATTCATTTAAAAACTAATAGGGTACCCAAATATTTGGTAAAGCTAGGAATAGAAAGCTGGAGTTTCAAAAGCAGTGTCATTCCCTTTTCATTGATTCTCCTAGGACTCAAGGAATTTTCACATCATTTTCTACCAAAAAAGAAAAAAAAGATCAAAACCACAAAAAGCTTACATCTCTTTAGTCTTTTTAAAGTTGTAAAAATGGATCTGGAAACACCAAAAATTACTAGCTACCTTAAAAATCTCTACTTAGACTCCTGTCACCTTTGCTTGTTTTCCTGCAAATCATGATGCTTTTAGACTTTCCTGGGAGTCCAGAAATGTGAGTGCATCCTTCACCTAGAACATCTTTTGGACATGTTTTTCTGCATCCACACCTGTAGTGTGAACTGGTTTTACCAGGCTTGTGAGTCAATATTCAGTTTGCCTTTGTAGGCTGGAGCAAGAATATTTCACAGCCACACCATGGCATACACAGGAGTCACCAAACTGAGGAGCCATTTACCTGAAAATTGACACACAAACATCCCCATAACTGCATCCACAGAGAGGAATTTCAGTGCATGCATAAATACGTGTTTGCTTGCATTAAGAAGAATTAAAAAGAAAAAAAATCATTACATTTATGCATATTTATAAAGGGCAACATCCAAACAGTTGCTGCCTTTGCAGCATATAGAATACCTAATTTTAAAGGATGAATTTCTGGTTTTCTTGAGAGGAAAAATACCCATCTTTAGAGTTAATAATGATTTACAATTTTTTGTTCATCCTGTTGTGCAGCATGAGGAAAGGAACAGCATGAAACAATCCTTTTATTTTGTCACTTCTGGACACTGGGAATTGCTTTTCTCTTCGGTGCCCCCTAGTAATGATTTTATATTTGCATATAATGGTTTGTTTGCAGACATAGATGAGTGTGAACGCAACCCTCTGCTGTGCAGAGGTGGCACCTGTGTGAACACCGAGGGCAGTTTTCGGTGTGACTGTCCCCTGGGGCACGAGCTGTCACCATCACAGGAGGAATGCTTAGGTGAGTTTCAACTCAGGATGATAATCTTCAGCTTGGAGAATGGTCATTTCTGCTGTGAAAACCTCCAGTTCCTGCCAAGGATAGGGTTGCAGGAATCTCTTAAACAAATTAATGCTCCTCCTTTATCTTCAAATCAAAATCTAAAAGCCTGTAAAATCCTTAGTGCCAGTAATGCTGTTTGCTCCAAAGAGGAGTATTTTACCAGACCTCTTAGGGGTTATTTAGCAGCTCAAAGGACTGTACCACTCATGGGAGCAACTTTAATCAGTCACAAAAAAGTGTTGTCTCTCACTGAAATGAATCTCTCCTTTTAGCATGTAAAATGATGAAAAACAAAAGAAAAAAAAAGGCAAAAAATAAGCAAAAAAATAATCTATTTGGCTTCTTTCCTTGATGGAAGATAGCAGACTTGGTAATTAAAGTCCACAGGAGACTCTGTAATTAATGCTCTCAGACCTGAATGAGAGAAGATAGCTCTTTGGACAATGGTTTAAACATTCTGTGCAGAACTCCATTCCTTGAATTGGAATATGCTAAAAGCAAAAAAGAACTTGAATAAACCTGAAAGCCACCAGTTTGCAATATTACCTCTCACTCTCTTTCCCTGGAATCTGAGCTGTTAGAGCTGTTAGATGTTCTGAATTGCAACTGATGTGAACCATTCTTCCCTAGATGTAAATGAGTGCTTGCTGAGCGACCGTCTCTGCAGGAACGGCAAATGTGTGAACACGGTGGGGACCTTCCAGTGCTTCTGTGACTCCGGGTACCAGCCCACCCCTGACAGGCAGGGATGCACAGGCAAGTGTTGTGCACCTGCACACCTGAGCTCGTGCTTCAGGTGTGTTTTTTCCATCTCTCCTGGTTTTTATTTAATTTTGTACCTTCCTTTTGAAAA
The DNA here is from genome assembly GCA_013400735.1 of Pomatostomus ruficeps. NCBI lineage: Eukaryota > Metazoa > Chordata > Aves > Passeriformes > Timaliidae > Pomatostomus > Pomatostomus ruficeps. The sequence continues at coordinate 25,071 of VYZT01026952.1, forward strand.
TGAGCAAAGCTGTCTTCTCATCTGCTGTGAGGGTTATCATGAGTTGTTGTGAGCTCAGAAATATAAAGAAGGTATAAAAAGATGATTGCTGTACAGAACTCTGCAGAATACTTTGAGAGAAATTGTACTTTACTATACTACCCCATTAAAATCAGAGGCCTGAGCTAATAACCATAAAATACTGCTAGATTTCTTGTTCAAGCAAGAAAGGCCCCATGCATTGATGGTTTATCTTTCACTTTTTCCCCTTATCATGTGCATCTCTTAAATCATTCACTATAATAATACTGAATTCTGTAGCTGCCAGCACATCAACCTGTTAGAAAGGAGAACAACAGTACTGAGAGGGGTTTTTATTTGCTTGTTATGTTTTGGTTTTTATACAAAAATACAAATTTTTGCTACATTTCAAGCCTGAAGCTTCTCAAGGTTTTCCTTTCTTTCTGTTCCAAACTTCGTTTTTTGTGCTTTTTTTTTCACACCCCTAACAATACACAGGAACAAAAGCAACATTTCACTTAGTCACTTGCTCCCACAGATGAAAACGCAGTTGAAAGGGGGAAAAATGAAAAATGAACAAGACATGAATCAGAGACAGTAGAAGGAGAATAAAAATTCAGAATGAAACCTTTGATAAACTGTTTTATGTAAAATGTAAACAGAATTTTTTAAATGTAAAATGTAAAGAGAATATGCCTTTTTTTCTTACAAAAGTAGATTTACTGCTACCAATGTTGCTTCCCCAGACATTGATGAGTGTATGATAAGGAATGGAGGCTGTGACACCCACTGCTCTAACTCAGAAGGCAGCTATGAGTGCAGCTGCAGTGAAGGCTATGCTCTGATGCCAGATGTCAGGACATGTGCAGGTAGATTTTTATACCTTAAAAGCTCCAGCTTTGTGTCTTTCAGCCAAAATCAGTGTAGTGTTCTAGCCCATTCATGCCAGAGTTACAGAATTATTATCTATTTTGTTTTGTCCCCTCTCAGATATTGATGAATGTGAAAACAATCCAGATATCTGTGATGGTGGGCAGTGTACCAATATCCCAGGGGAATATCGCTGTCTCTGTTACGATGGTTTTATGGTTTCTATGGACATGAAAACTTGTGTTGGTAAGTAGCTGTGTGCACCAAATTTAGTGCAAGTCTTAAAAATTCTGCAGCTTTTGTTTCAAGATGTTCTTTCTACTGAGTCCTTGAAAGTAAGTACTGGAGTTATGTATATTATTTTAAAAAATAACGTGTATGCCTTTGATAAGTGCTTAACAATGAACCAGATCACATAATTAAAAAAAAAAACCTGGGATGATTTACTACAATGGAACCTGTATATTGAGAAGGGATTACTTGAGGGGCCCAGAAGGGGGGCACTTCAAAAATTATTCTTTGGAAGAAAACTATTATGATCAAGAATATGTTTTAAGACAAAGATTTTAGTAATTCTTGTAAGAAAAATTTGCTTCGTATTCCTTTAATTAGCATTCAGAAAAAAAAGGTGAAAACAAATGGTATTTGTTTTACCACAAAATAGTGGTATTTGGACTGCACATTTATCCTTACTTGTTTTAGGGAATTTAAAGAATACAGAATGGAGCAACTTAAATATATTATGATTAAGAAAAAGAAATGCCTTATGTAGTAGATATTTTCAGCTGAAATAAATTGTTCCAAAGTGGCAATAATGTCCAACCACTAATTAACTTACATTCATCTACAGATGTGAATGAGTGTGATTTGAATTCCAACATCTGCATGTTTGGGGAGTGTGAAAACACCAAAGGCTCCTTCATTTGCCACTGTCAAGTTGGGTATTCAGTCAAGAAAGGAACCACAGGGTGCACAGGTAAAGCAGATTTCCAGTGAATGTGTCACAGATCTTGGTTGGCTTCCAGGTAAAATAAAAGCACAAATGTTCACACACAAAAGAGAGATTGGTATCTTTATATATTTATATATATCTGAGTGTTTCACATCTGCTAGCATGTGCCAGAGTTTGCAATGGAGTGTTCCTTCAGCAGTGTCAATGCTGGAGTTCCTTACAAAACTGATTTTAAAGATTTTATCAGCACAGGTTCTGTGAACACTCGTGGTACAGAACCTGGTTTGGGGTGGCAGAGCTGCAGCTGTGTTGGGAGTATTGAGTATTCTCTCAACTCACGCTGCAGAAAGTGGCCGTTTGGTCTAAGGACAGGACAAGAGGGAAAAAAAGTAAACAAAAAATCCTTCAACCTCCTTCCACCTGTGCCAGCAATTTTTAAAGATCTGTAGTCACTCATAATCACTCTACAAGTTCCTGTGATAGTTAAGCAGTACCTTGTCTTCTGAAAGGTGGGTCCACTGCTCTCAAGAACCCAGGCTCACCCAAAATTAGTCTTGTGGGAAAGCTGATAGAATTTCTCCTATAATTTGATGTTTAGGAATTTGTTCCCTATCTACTATAACCCTGGGCGTATAATCGTATTTCTAACTGAAAGGTGCCTGTGCACCCAGCAGCCTCATCCCAGTTTTAGACATGAAAAGATCACCATATTTTATGTTTCTGGTAAAGAGTGTTAATTTCAAGCTGAAAAGTAGTTGTAGGAAAACAGACTGATTGTCATGTCTACAAACAAAGAGCAAAAATAAAATGCATTTGTCAGTCCTTTTTATTATTACTGAATATGAAATAGCTCAGTTGAATTATTCTGTGTTCTTAAACGTTTGGTTTTTAATGGACTACAAACCTTCATGGGGGAAATATATGAAAGGAATAAAATTTTTAATATTCTGATGTAAATACTGATAGCTTGTTTTGTGCTTGTAGATGTGAATGAGTGTGAAATTGGAGCTCACAACTGTGACATGCATGCCTCGTGTATCAATGTACCAGGAAGTTTTAAATGCAGTTGCAGAGAAGGTTGGGTTGGAAATGGCATTAAGTGTATTGGTAAGCACGTGGAAAATTAAGATTTTTTCTCTCTCGCTTTTTTATTTTTTTTCTGAAAGCATGTAACGTGACTGTGTGATTTTAGAAACAAAGAATGATTCTTCTGTCTGCTGTGCCCTGTGGATAGATGGGTATGAAAGATTCTTATGTTCCATAGATTTGGATTTCTAAGAAAGGAACCCATTGCTTTCTCAGCAACTTAATGCTGTAACATCTTACTGAATTAACTACATATTTTACAAAGTTTACATACAACTGCTACTAGAATGTGCAAAATTAAAAAAAAAAAGGAATTTATGATTTCCTGTAAGTAAGATATTTCCAGTACTTCAAAGATTTTTTTGCAAATGTCTTGTAGTATATCTAGTTTATAGACCCTAATATAAACCAGATTGGACTGGAGGGGTGGGAGGCTTGAATCTGCTTTTGCTGGGCTGCTGGAGTTGCATATGCCCCCTTGCCTTCATGTTTTAGCTTGGTGGGTAAAAGATTGTAGTACTTGCTTTTTGTTTTCAGAACATTTTGGGATCTGTGGAAAAGGAGGTTCGTTTAACAAATAGACTTTATTGATGTAATGTGCTAAAGAAAATGTACCATATTATGAGATTTCTTCTTACTTCTTACTTCTTTTCTTCTTTTTTTCTTTTTTCCTTTTTTTCATCCATGTTGATACCCAGGTGAATAGCTTGCATCATCAGCCCTCGCAGGGTTGCATTGTTTTCACTTTCTTGTGTTACTTGAGGACACTTTCCAAATAAGTGGCAGATTTTTACCTCACTAGGTTTCTTTGTAATGAGTCAGCTGAAGTCCATCTGTTGCTCAGAAATATTTTGCGCAGTCTCACACATTTTAATTTAAAGGAAGAAGTATTAAAATGGAGCCACTGTAGATTAACCCTGTATAATCTAATAGTAAATTTGTGTATTTATGGAGACATAAATCAAGTTTACAGCTGTGCTGGTTAGCTTGGCAGTCGATTGCCAGCCAGGTGTGCTAATTGCTGTGCTGCTGCCTGCTCTTTGTGACCCCAATGTGCAGATCTGGACGAATGCTCCAATGGAACCCAGCGCTGCAGCGCCAGCGCCCAGTGTGTGAACAGCCTGGGCTCCTACCACTGTGCCTGTGCAGAGGGATTCACTGGAGATGGCTTTACCTGCTCTGGTAAGGAGCTTTCTGTAACCTGACTTGTCCCTGGTGGCTTTTCTCTTGTTCTGAGTCTTTGTGAATTAGACCTAAGCCCAAAGTGTGATACAATAAATGTGAAAGTGTCTTTTAAGATCGAGATTCTTCCTGTTTTCATAAGAAATACTGACAAAGGCACCTGATTGTCCTTTGATTTGTGTGCTAGTTGGACCCACTGGGCCCATTTGTTGGGTGAAGTTCCTGTCTGCTGCTTCTTCCTCCTCCTCATCCTCATGCCAATTATTTTGAACACACATGTCCTGCTTGCAGCATCCCCTCTAGGCAAGGACCCTAAACGCCAGCTCTAATACTGTTCCTCTCTCTGGCATCATCTATTTCCCCCTCACTTTATTAGTAGAACAGGATTTGATCATTAACCGGACTTTTAAAACAGAAAAACAAACCACAGTTGAAAAACACTGCCTGTGATCTCTGTGTTTAAATTTGTAGGTAAGTGCTCACTTTTAAGACTGGACATTGTAATTCAGCCAGCAAATCACTCAAAATAAACTGACATATATAAAGATTTTATACTAAATATTGACAATGTCTTGGGCTGCTCTGGTCTTTAGCACTTACAGAGTGGATATGCAACATTATCTCTGCTCTCGACTTTTACCGTATTTGTATTTGCTCAGCATATATTTTAAAGTTTGAAGAAATGCATCCTGATGATAGTAAAATACCTTGAAAACTACTGTGAATGCATTCATTTTTGGCTAGCTGGCTAATTATAAATAAAAATTAATTTACATCTTACAAGGCTTCTGATTAGAAGTGTAAGGCTTTTCATTTGAGAATAAGGAACTTCAAATATGGCTTGGTTTTGTATTTCAAGCTTTTAATTCATGAGCACAAAGTTTTATCCCTATATTGAGCTTCTGGGTCTTTTTTAAAAAAAATCAGATGTAATACTAAGTATGGACTAATAAAATGAAGAAAGCATATAAATTTTTTTTGGACAATCATAAGAGTACCTGACAAAAATATGGCTTCTTATGATGACTGCAATGGTGAACGCCCTCCTTTGTCATTCTCTTTATAGCTCTTTTGGGGCATACTAGAAGAATTCTTAGTGTGCAAGCAGTATTTGTAAGGTTCGTCCTTACAGAATATTTCCTAAAATTAATATGATAATAATTTTCTATGTATGACTCATTTAGGAAAATTTGCCTTTTGAATGTTTTTTATGTCAAAATAGCATAGCAATATATACCAGGAGGCAAAGTATTTAACTTATTTGTCAAGTTAGTAGTACTGAAACTTAAAAGCTTGCATTATTTTAAAAAAAAATCTTATCTGTTACTGAAAAACAAGGGGTAAGGAATCATGACAAGGTGAAAGGAATAATTTTGGAAATTGTGTTTACTTTTCTGCATTTGTTCAATTTACTTCAGGGTATAAATGTTCTGGTTTATAACTTCAGTGCTCAACAGCACTATTATTTTGAACATCAGGATATCTTTGTGTGTCTTTTTGCTGGTGAAACTTGTGGTTTCAGAGAGGTTTTCCTGTGTTGCACAGACGTTGATGAGTGTGCAGAGAATGTCAACCTGTGTGAAAATGGGCAATGCCTGAATGCCCCTGGGGCCTTCCGCTGCGAGTGTGAGATGGGCTTCACTCCTGCCTCTGACAGCAAGTCCTGCCAAGGTGAGCTGCTGCTGCTGCCTTGGTTTTGTTCTCTGAGTTTGGGTTGGCTTTACAGCAAAGAACAAGCAGCAGAACCTCAGCCTGGAAGCAGAGAAATCACCACATGTTTCACATATAAGAAATTTTTTCAGTGTGAATTATGTTGAAGCTTTCATCTTTTTATGATGCTTTCCTGGCCTTCATCCATAAATCCCAGAGCAGAGGTTTGCCTCAGCAATTTTGTATATTTTTCTTTTCAATTCCTTTTTGTCACTCTTGGATAGTGAGCGGAAAATCCTATGTTATCTTTCTAGTCCAGCTCAGCTTCTATTCCCTATTATGTTCTTATACCTTTTGTTGTTGTTGTTAATACAAGAAAACTCTATAGCAGATGAAAACATTTTAGCTGGTGCCCCAAAACTCTTTATTTAATATTTAATATTAAATTTAATATTTAATATTTAATATTTAATATTTAATGGTGGAAACCACATAACATCTTAGGAAATTAAAATTCTTGGTAAGATATGAAAAACAGGTTTCAAAATGTAATCTGTAAGGTTCAGTACATAGTGTGTGGCACATTCTAACATCCAGGCGTCCATGTATGAATCAGAATTCAGATTGAATCAAGTGCTTCTGAGCACTGTGCCACTGTGTGGTCAGATTTGTTAATCGTTGCCAGGTACTGTTAATCACCTTTACTGAATTTCTTGGTGCAGCTCAGTCATATTACAGTGATCCAGTGGTCTAAAAAAAAAAATCCCCTAATAGATCCAATCTATTCCAGTCAATCCATATTCTGAAAAACAATTAATTCTAATTTTAGGGTCAGTATGTTGCCAACAGTTGAAGGATTTTGCAGAAATGCTTGGTATGTTACTGTGATTCCAGCAGAGATCTGAAAGCAGTCCATTGATTAAATTGTGCTGTTGAAAAACTAAACTATCTGGGTACTGAATACTTAAAAGAAGTTAGCTTTTCTTTCTTTCATTTTGAAGTTGATATATTAATTTATCCTATGATAAGGAGAGTCCTTGTCTGCTTTCTACAATCAAGGTGCAAAATCCAAAGTCTCGGTTTAGTGTAATAATTGTAACACAAATTATTAATCTACTTTCTTCAGATGTCCCTTGAGAGGTCAGTGTATTAGCTTCTCAATGAACTGATATGGAGGTCATCCCATAGCAGTATTCCAGGGTACTTAGAAATTTTAGTTTCCAGATTAAATTGACTCAGGACCTTTGGATATTAAGCATTCATTTTCCCTTAAAAATATGTCTCTCAAATTGCCCTCAGAAGTTAACCTTTCTCGTATGTTCCTATACAGAGGCATTTTATTCTGCTTCTCAGCCTCTGGCTGAGGCAATCCCGCCAGGTTAAAAGTAGATATTTTATTACTGTAATAATTTTAATACCCCTTTTGCACATCTTGTGCATTATTAGTTCATCAACAGAGCACTGTATGCAGAATTTCAAATTAAGATTTGGCTGTGCTTTGTAAAATGATATTAATGCTTTCCACTTCCCTGTCTGTGCTAAAAATAATTCACTAGTATGTGCCAGAATTGCATTTGCCTTTTCCACAGCAGCTTTATTCTGGCAGCTTAAAAAGTCTTGCTGTCAGACAGTACATGGAGGGGTTTTTTCCACTCTTATCTTACTTGCCTTCAATTCAGAAATCTTTTATAGTTTGTGCCTAGAACCATAGCTTTGTAATCTGTGCTGTCAGTATTCAACTCTTTTTGACACTGTAGCTGACAAAATCATCCAATTTTCTGTCAGTGTCTTTCAACTTGATTTCATCTTCAATTCAGATGAGCACTCAGGCAGTCCTTTAGATGTGTTTCAGCTCATCTGTGTGTAGTTCCTACATAACTACTTCAATGTGAGCTTGAGAAAATAATAGATAATTCTTACTTCCTATATTCCTATTTTCCCTGTATTCTTCCTTTAGGGAGATACAAGTGACTGTTGATGCCTACACCCTCTTCTTCTTCTTATTCCACTGTCTTTACAAATACAAACTCACAAATACAAATTTTGTGTAGTATTCTACACGATTTCAAAAATGTTTGTTTTAAAAATATTTTACGTGTCTCTCCTTTTGCTTTTATGAGTATGAAACATAATAACAACAACAATAATAGCAATAATAATGTAGTAATGCTGTCTAACTTTCTGTTCTTAATATATTCTTTCAGACACCGATGAATGCTCCTTCCAGAATATCTGTGTGTTTGGCACCTGCAATAACCTCCCAGGAATGTTTCGTTGTATCTGTGATGATGGCTATGAACTAGATAGAACCGGGGGAAACTGCACAGGTAAATCACTGCTCTTCAGAAATACATCAGCAAGAAGGGTGGCTTCTTAAATATGCAGATGAAGAGTTTATTTGTAGTTCTTTGGTGATTTATTTGTAAAACATCTCTTCAGTTTCAGCTAAAATTCACATGCATTTGAAATTTCCTTCCTCTCTTGTCATAGAAAGTGAAATTATTATTTTCTGTCCAGTGAGCAGATGTATGAACGTGGATTTCCTATTTCAGATATTGATGAATGTGCCGATCCCATTAATTGTGTTAATGGTCTTTGTGTGAACACTCCTGGAAGATACGAGTGTAATTGTCCTCCAGACTTCCAGCTGAATCCTACTGGAGTGGGTTGTGTGGGTAAGTAAAAGCTTCCTCAAGTGTCACTTTAGAAATCACTGCTTTTATGCAAATAAGAATGGAAAAACAATACTTCCACAACGCTGCATATCCTGTTACATAGTTTTTTAGTGTTGTTTCTCTCACCATCAGTATCTATCAATATACTTGAAGTGCCAATGACTTCAAGAGCACAACTTTACCTGATTTCCTCCTTTTAGACATGGAATTACAGAGGAATGCCTGTGGCTCTTTGCGTGGATCATGTGTGCAGCTGTAACCACGTGTGCTTCTCACGCAGATAACCGTGTGGGCAGCTGCTACCTCAAGTATGGACCAAGAGGGGATGGGGGCCTGTCCTGCAACACTGAGATTGGGGTTGGAGTCAGCCGCTCCTCGTGCTGCTGCTCGCTGGGAAAGGCTTGGGGGAACCCCTGTGAGACCTGTCCCCCTGTGAACAGCAGTAAGGAAATGCTCTCGTGTTTTCCCCATGCTGCCTTGGTTTGGAAGGGATGGAAAAAAGTGTTTATAATCTTCTACTGCGGTGCTGTACATTTGTCATTTAAGACAATTTCTCTGAGGTGCAGAGGTGTGGACCTGACCTTTAGTCTTCCGTGACTGACTTGGTTCTTACAGGAATCAATCAGTGCTGCCTTTAGAGAGCACTTCCCACTGGCCCAGGTGATACTTTAGGTAGCTTTGGGCACTTTATTTTGTTTTTACTTTTCTCCCAATTAAAAAAAAGAAAAATTAAGAAATTTGCAGATAAGAATGGAATAAAGTGCATACATCTGCTGGGCAATTTTGCTCAGCAGCTCCATGTTGGTAGGGAAATATATTAAAGATGCGTAGAACTCAAATCAGGGCTTTCATTTGGAGGGCTTCATTATTCTCCAAAGAAGAGTGTTGATAATTGTTGTGTATTTATAAGTCACTCTTGAGTACTTTCAAAACTGTTAACTGTTAATAGTAACAGATAGATAGGTATCAGCTTTGAAAATAGGTAATTATCAGCTTTGTAGAGCTTTGAAGTTCTTTAATGAATAATGCAACACAAATATCAAGTAGGTTGTTCTTTACAGCCTCTTAATAGTAAGAATTCCAAGTTTAACACTTTTATCAGTGGCATACTGATATTTCATATCAAAGAACTACTTAAAACAGAAAATGTGTGCCTTTGTACAGACACGGTATGGAAAAATCAATATTGTGCCTGCTTTAAGAGTATCTGAAGTTATGGTAATAAAACAAAGCAGAACTCCTAATCTTACATTGTTTTTCTGTTAATATAATGCACTTGCTTTATTTACTGTGAATAGGTCCAAAAAGTAGAAATCAATTGACTGTAGGGAAGAACACTCATTGAAAACACAAGTGACATTTTATGATTCTGTTGTCATAATCTTATTTTTAATGGGGCTGACATGATACATCTTTTTGTACTTAATTTTAGCTGAATACAATACTCTCTGTCCAGGGGGAGAAGGATTTAGACCAAATCCCATCACTATTATTTTAGAAGGTGAGTTTCTCATAAATGACTGTGATGACTAATAATAATAATAATAAAAAAAAGAGGTTGTCTTTGAAGTGGAACTGTATTTTTCAGAAATCTGTATATTTCGTGCAAAGCAAAAACTACTGTTAATGTGAATTGGAAAACAACAAGAAAAGGCACACAGTAAAAGAATACTGAAGAAGTCCAACACCATCTCAGTAGAAAAACAATCTGGTGCATACCTTTTGTGTGCTTCCTTACTTTAACTGGATTTCAAAATTTGGCCCTGAAGGTTAAGTCATTTATGAAAATTACAGTTTGTCAGTGGAAGGTGCAAGCGTCAGGAAATATTCATCAGACAAAGAAGCTCTGGTTCCAAAAAGTGGGAAGAAATGAGGAATTAGATGCTAAATGCCTGTAAACAGCAATGGACAATGGGTTTAACAAGCTGAAACTGCTCCTCAAGGGCTGTTTGAATGGAAGAGAATGAGCATCTTATCCATGTATTCTTGGAGAGCAATTTAGAAGCAAAAAAACCACCCAAAAATCACACATGACAGTTCAAAGCTACTGGTTGGCAAAATTTCAGGGTAGTACTTAAATCCTCTTCTTTCTTTTCATTCTGGAATGAAAATATGGTGAGTAGGTTTATTTTTTTTTTCCTCTGTTTTCAGACATTGATGAATGTCAGGAGCTGCCAGGTCTCTGCCAGGGTGGAAATTGCATCAACACTTTTGGCAGCTTCCAGTGTGAATGCCCAAAAGGCTACTACCTCAGTGAAGAGACAAGAATCTGTGAAGGTTCACTGCCTTGAAGCCTCCTTCTCTATCACAGTGCAGTTATTCTGAAACCCACTAATTTTAACCTTTTAACATGGTATCCCACATCCTTACCTAGAGTGTTGCCTCAAATCATTATCTGTGGCACCCTTGAAGTGATTAGCACAAAGCTAGAAACACAACACTTGGATATATTAATGTTTATTTCTATATGCTAGACCTCAGCCACGTGTATTCAGTAAGCTAAGGGGATTGTTATTGATTTCTGGTTTCTCATTTCAACACCTTGTATCCCCTGCAAGTGTCACTATGGTCCCTGCATTTTGGGTGTGAGAGTAGCAGTTTAATTTACTCAGCGTGAAGTTAAGTTCATATTAGTTTTCCTTTTGTGTTTGAGATTTTTCGTAACTGTTAGAACCAAAACTGTAAACTGACCCAAAAACTAAAAAGTGACTAACCCTGCTGTGAGAAGAAGGTGTGTCTTTTGTGAAATTGAATTGCTCCTATTTCAGTGGCAAGTTCAAGAACTTCGAGTTTATTTCATGTGTTGTCTTGCATTTAAGAGAACTAAAGCTAGACTTAGAGGGTAAAATCAGAGGTGTATTTTCCAAGCTAGTGTTTAAATGAAGCATTTTTGTTATTATTGCATGGTTTATTATGGTTGTATTTCTTAGAAACATGTGCTTGGACTTGGAACTCTTCTCCCTTGTTAATGGTAATGTTTTTTTCTTGGTCTCTAGATATTGATGAGTGTGTTGCACACCCTGGTGTCTGTGGTCCTGGCACCTGCTACAACACCTTGGGGAACTACACCTGCATTTGCCCACCTGAGTACATGCAGGTGAATGGAGGACACAGCTGCATGGGTATGCAGAATGTCATCTTTGCTAGAACTGCATGAGTATAAGACTGTTTGGGGGCCTGCCCCTGTGCTTTGTGATTATTTTACAAGCTCCTGTTTGTGTCATGTTGTCAGGAAGGAGATCCCTATGATTCGCAATGCATAATTCAAGGGCTACTATTCCCTAACAGGGATCACTGTTCACTGGTTTGTTGTTACTGGTCATTTCCAAATTTCCAAATTTTGGGGTGTACCCTACAAATGGATCTCATGAGTATCTACACTCATTATGATTTCTTGGGAGTTTTCCTTTTTCCCCCTTGTGCCTTTAAATGAAAACAGAAAATATGTCACATAAGCCTAAAACAAAGACTTGATTACATCAACCCTTAAATTTTTTTGAATGCCTGTGTGTATGTTGCATTCAGAAAACAGAGTCAATGGATCATTGCCTGGTTTGGTAAGGGATTGACATTTACATAATATCATAATTATCATAATGTTGATCACTTCATAAGTGGTTCTTTTCTCACACCCAGACATGAGGAAAAGCTTCTGCTACAGAAGCTACAATGGAACCTCTTGTGAGAATGAACTGCCCTTCAATGTGACCAAAAGGATGTGCTGCTGCACATACAACATTGGGAAAGCCTGGAACAAACCCTGTGAGCCATGTCCAACTCCAGGAACGGGTAAAGCCTCCTGTGGTGACCCCATTCTGTTACTTTCTTTGCTTATCTGCTGCTGTGACCTATTAAGTAAAATTAACGTTTCATCCCAAAAGAACTTTTACTGAGCAATAATACTGGTGTTGAAGATACTAGCTAACCAGAACTACCTCCTGTCTAGTCTGTCTTCCAGGATAATTAATTTAGGAGAGTGTAATTTAGTTCTTGACAGTTGGAGACACATTTATCCTACTAGTCCTAGTCTGTCAGAACATCAAGGATGGGTTTCATTACTGAGTGTAGGCAGGCTTTCGAGATTTTTCAGCTGTGTCTCACATCTGAGCATGATCTGCTTGGTTGCTTTTACATGTCCTCTGTTGAAGGTGACTGAACTTGCAAAAAGCCTTGTAAGATTGGCATTGCAATGGGAAGTAAAATATTCTCTTCTGTAAATTGAGGTGAAAATAATAAAAGACAGTTCATTTTCAGCCAGTCTTTATGGAATTAATTTCCTGAAATAAAACACCTTTGAAAGCTCAGCTCAGAAGAATCATTGGTAGGATAAGCACCAACTTGGAGGGAAACCTGACATTCCTTAAAAGATTCTTTACATTTGAAAAAAAAAAGAGCAAAGATGCCTAGATGAAACTAAAAACCTCATGTGCCTGTTTTGCACAAATACAATTTATTGTTTAATTCGCTTGCCCCAAGTTTACTGATTTAGTGTCACTAAACCTATGCCTCTGGTGCTGTATCATTTGTGATTTTAGTGTAAAGATTGTATTACTTCCATTCCAAGTGGTTTATCCTGGTGACATGAAGTAAACAACAGATAATATAAGAAAGATTTTTCCCTCACAGTAAAGAGGAGGAAAATAGGCCTGAAAATAACAGAAAACAGCCTTTTCCTTTTCCTTCTTAAATAGGAAGATGAAGGAGTGCTCTTAACAGTCAGGAATGGGAGATAGAAATAAGCTTGAGAGAGGAAATACATATTTGCTGCCTCAAGGAGCTCATGAAATTCTTTCCCATAGTCATTTTTGTCTGAATGTCAGAAAATTGTCATCATGGTGCCAACATGATGAGAAAAATACAGCAAACCGCTAGCAGGGATTCATGCAATTAATGTTCTTGGGTAGAAGAAAGAATTTTCCTTTTAGTTCAGTGACACTCAAATTCTCAAAAACTTCTGCAGCTTTTAATGATTTGTTAAAACCAAAATTGCTTGGTATTGTGCAAGCAGTTACAGGGTTAAAATATTTCCTGAAATATTTCAATATTGCCTTGTTAGCTCTTCTGAATGACTTTACTGTGTTTGCAGGCGTGGTTGAACCTTTTTCACCGTGGAAGGGGATGGTGTGGGGGATCAGACGTGACTTCTGAGTATAAATGGTTGAACAGCTGCACTCATGTTCCATAATCAGTTGTTTTGCAGTCTGGGTGGGGGCTGCACATCTCAGGCAGAGATTGGGATACCCTGACCTTAACCACTTCACCAGGCTGAGCCCAGTGGCTCATTAAGAGCATTTTTCTGCTCTGATGAGCATTGTAAGTGAACTTCACATGCCAATGCATTTGCATTTGCATTTTTTTTCCTTGGTGAATAGAGCTCTTCCTTTTTCTGTATTTATGCTTAGTAATTGGTCTCTGATGACTTTCAGTAGTAAAGACTGTTCTGTTTGGTTTTACACTTTATGCAGATCGTAACTATTAACATACAGGCTTTAATCAGAAATAACACTTCTTTTTTGTTTGTTTTTTTACGCAAAGAAGTGTAGATAGCTGCTTCATTGCTAAGTGGTAACCAAGAACTAACAGAACTCTTTCATGGTTTGATAATTTCAGGAGTGCCTGATCTCAGGGTTTTTCTCCTATTATGTGACAGATCTTTTTGTCCTAAAAATAGTATAGTGATAAGTATATGGGGTTTTGAAATACTTTTAAAGTCACTCATGCAAAGCCAAGTTTCCAGAAAGTAAATCTCTGACATGTTTTTGTGTGGACAGTTTGGCACTATGTATAAATGCATTTTCATACAATCCTTACCTAATTAATATGCTCTTTTTCTACACAGTAAAAACTGAAAACAAAGTGTGAAAAACTGAATTCAGTGAAATGCAAGAAACATGGAGGTAGCATAACACAGGATAAAGGGGGGCCTTCAGCCCTTGGAGACTCTTCTTCATCCTCCCAGACCTGATGTGTTTTATCATTGGAGTAGGAGGTCACTGCGACAGGGTAGTGAGCACAGGGCTCTGTTTTATGTTTGATATATTTACTGACAGGTTTACTGACAGTAGTAAATAACATAAATCTCCTTGCAGAAAAGAACTAGTTTCTAACCCTCAAATCTTATTCAAAATTAGCATATAAAATATACTAGTGTATTAAATTAATCTAGTAACTTGTATTAAAGATATAACTAGGAACGAACAGAAAATTCCTGCATGGTAAAGCACTGTGGTGGACACCTCTCTGGCCCAGTATCCTGTATTGCAAGAATAACCTGGGTGAGCATCAAGCAGCCATTAAACAGTAGGAGAGAAGAAAGGAGAAAAT
>VYZT01026972.1:0-13578 GCA_013400735.1 Pomatostomus ruficeps
TACATCTGTGGCTAGGAGTCTGCTCCCGCGGGTAGGGAGAGCCCACCTCAAAGCGAAAGAGTCGCTTTCTGTTGCACAGCCGGACCCCTGGGCTCTCAAGCCAAAGTGCAGCACAGCCTCATCCAATGTCAATCCCATTGAAAAAATACGTTTTATATTCAGCGGTAAATTGGAATAGAGACAAAAACATGTAGAAGATTGTTCATAGTGATCTGTGCCTTTAAGATTATCTGCTGGATCTTACACCAACAACAGCTTTTTCAGGCTACCTTTTTATTTTCAACCTGGAGGTCATAAGGAAGGTGAAAATAAGAAGTGAAATGAGAATTTGCTCAAAATGGCTCTGTAGTTAAATGAGCAATAGAAAATTGATGTTACTAACTTGAGATATTCATTTTAGAGGTAAGCTCTACACAGTCCTTTGTTGTAACTAAACATATATATGCCTATGTGTATGTATATATGTATATATCTATATCTAAATACATGAATTAAGCAATTGCAGGTTGCTGTGATGAGAATGTGTAGAAGACTGAAACAACAAGCAGAGTACTAACTTGGGGATAAAGATTTGATTAAATCTATTAATTAGCATCATGAATCATGTTAATTATAAACTCTTACTGTTACAAAACTCCTAGTCTTTGTAGTTACATCCCAAGTTAGTTGTGGGTATGCAATAGCACCAGGATGATTTTATATAGTTGGTACAGATGGGAAGTGCCCTTGATAATCTTCAGTTACTGAGGTTGAGGGTCTACTGTCAGAACTGTAGTGAGATGTCATCTCTTTTATTTTATTTTTCTTGGTTATACTCGTTGCTCTTATTCTATTGGCCCCCTCCCAAAAGGGTAAGGTCTCATTTGATCCTGATCTGTTTTTTTTTTTTTTTTTTGCTTTTGCTTTTCTCTTGTGAATTTGGCAGGAAGTCCTGTCTGTTTGCACTCTTTACTCATATCTTCTTGTTCGCCAGTTTATGTGTCTCCTAGGTTGAGCTACATCTATTAATCTTTACCTTTTTAGCAGTCACAAATCCCACATGCTTACAAGAAGTACTTACAGCTTGTTCCATTTGGCTCTTTCATCCCAGATTTGCAAAATGTTTAACTACTGCTTTTAGCTACATCTTTTAATATGTAAGATATGTTCTAGGCAAAAATATTGTTGACAAAGTGGTTATTACAAAGTGATACTATTTATAGTGTGATTGATACACACAATTTCTTGGTGTACAGACATCTGCTTTGGCTACATCTTTTACCGAGTCTGAGAGAGATACCTCTGGACCCTCATCCAGCAGCCAATGGACCAGATCAATACCTCTTAATGGGATAGACCCATTGCTTCCATTCAGCTGAGTCTGACTGACTCATAATCTCATAGCGAATTGAGATGATTAAAGTGATAGAAAAATAATCCAGCAAGAATAATTTCATTAAATGGGTTTATTTTGTGACCCTGTGAAAGCTGGAGTCCTCATGCTGGAGGTATCATGCTGAGGGAAGGTGTCATTTAAATGGATTTGTAACAGGATCGAGAAGCAGAGAAAGTATAGGAAATCCACAGCAGACATCAAGGGAAGGACATATCAAAAGAGAAGTTTCCTTCATTCTGCAAATGTGATTCACCTTCCTCAGCTATACTGTGTTTTCAGCCCATTCAGTAAGGCTTCTGTTCCGAAACACCATCTTCTATTGCCTTCCTGTGTCCTTTCTCAGCTGCTGCCAATTGTAGCAGCCAGCAGGCCGGCTAGGCCGAGGAGCCCAAAGGAGAGCCAAATAAAAGACCACACAGAGACAGCAGATGGAGAGGGCAAAAAGAGAGAGAGGGCAGAACCCTCTGCGTTTATTTATATGTTTTTACAAATCACCATGGATTGGAGGTAGAAATCACCACCTCTCAATTCCATTGGTCAAGGCATCAATCTATCATATTTCTCCACCCAGGATAGTGAATGATAAACAACACAGACAGTTAGCAAAACATAGATAGTTGTTAAGAAACCATGGCCATGTTTACAGAAGAATGTGTGAGAAAGTATCACAGCAAAGAGAAACACTGAGAAACTGCAAAACTCAGGACAACAGCCAATTACGACTAAAAAGCACCTCATGTAGAATTCTGATTTTAAATTTATTAGTAAACAGTAAGTAACTAAAAAATATAAAGAATACTAAGTAACACAGTAAAACCTACTTGCAATTTGCTTTCTTTCTCTCTCTCTCTTTTCCTCTCCCGTACCTCCCCACCTTGCCCCCATTCCTTTGCTTCCCTCTGCCCAATCTTTGTGTTTCATGTCTAGGTAGGGCTCTAGCTTGATACAAGCCTGGGAAAACATGGATCAAAACTTTATAGATGCTATATATTCAAAGGGAAAAACATATCTTTTCTTGGGTGAGTGACAATAATTTATGATATTTATGGCCCGTTACAAACAGCAATAGACTTGAATGTTGGGTGAAGTACGGTGTAGTGTTTGAAATAAAAGGAAAGGAAGGAAAGGGACTTAACACCAGCCAGGAAGAAGCAAAACTATGAATGGAGTAGACAAGGAGATTAATTCTTCACATTAGTCTTCTGGGTTGGCTGGGATTTGTGTCTGATTGTTTTTCCACTTTTGCTCTTTGTTCAGACCTTTGCTCAGTAGCACAGATTGGTTGCCACTGGTCATGATGCCAAGAATGAAAGAGCCCAGGAAACCCCCAGTGCTCATGGTAACCTTCGCAGTCTTTCTGGACCTACAGCCTGAAGGTAGAAGTCTTATGATTGCATTTCATTTTCATCCACTTTTCCTGAAAATTTACCATAAAAATAATAATATGATTACATGAGAATTTAAAGTTCTATGATTGCAAGAATAAACAAAGTTTTGAGCTAGTTTGTTAATAAACCAAACCAAATTGTTTGTAAAGCTCCAAAAAAGATTATAAATAATATTCAGAGGAAGAAATCCAAGAGGACAGAGATTAACTAAGTAGCCTAAAGTCATTTACAGAGCTGGAATTTGAAATAAGAACTCATTGACACAGGTCAGTGAGCAATAGTGGGGGAACCTGCCTCTACTTTATTATGGTAATCAAGATGATACAATTCTCTTAAGAGTTCTATTTTAATTTATCCTGCATGGATAAAAAGCAATTTAAATTGAGAAATAACAAATGTCTTATTCTATATAAATAAAAAATGAAATAGGAAAAAAAGGTCAGAAGAATTACTCAAGCAAAGAAATAAAATTTTTGCTAAAGCAGCACTGAGTTTTTAATCCAGAAAATGTTGCTATTCTCAAATTCATTCCACAGGAAAAAACATGCATGAATTCTGAAAGGTGGAAGCCACCACTTTAAGTTTCCAAAGAAGTGAAAAAAAAGGTCACTAACCCTCTGGTCTTAAAATAAATGCAGCATTTAATAAGCAGTTATCTTGTCATTTAAATAGCAATCAGCTGATCATATTTTAGCTACAAAGTGCTCTCCTAAAATATGACAAACACTAAACTTCATTTTATATGTTCGCAAGAACAATTAGGTGAGATAAAATGATACTTATATCAAGTGTGTATAGAGTTCCAGTCTATGGCTTCATACCTAAAAGCACCTCACCAAAACCACCCATAGGAGAAAACAAAATGTACAAGACTAAACAAGAGGGAATAAATACTCAGTCTTGAACATGCCTGTAGGATTAATGGAGAGGTCAGACCACAGATGATAGGGAAGGGGATGGTTAGAAGGAAAAATAGAGAATATTGGGGCACGAAGGGGTGGTTTATCGAGTGCACTGGAACAACTTTTTAGTCTTTCACTAAAATTCGCAAAAAGATATGCTTTCCAAGGTATCACTGGTGCATAAAAACCTAAGGGTTCTCAGCAATAGGCACTAGGAAACTAAAATAAGTCAAAAGAGATCATTATTTTATCATGGTTTTTTTTTTCTCTAGAATAAACATTCAAATATAGTAGGAAGAAAGTGTCTCACAATATACTTCAGATGTTATAAAGGTAAAAGAATTGTTTTGATTGAAATGATGAAAAAATACAACAAAACACACACAGCAAATCAACATCAAAACAACAGGTATCATTTTGCTTCTGCTTTGTTATCACATTAGTACCAGATAATTTCATGAGAGAAATTAATGAGATTTACCATTCCCTAATAGCTACCCATCAACCAGTGAATACCTGAGATTGTTCTTTGTCATGATGTTTCACAGGACAGAAGGTACAAATTGAATTATTCATATTGAATACCTGGGAGGTGCATATATTCAGTAATTTTGGAGATCAGAACGTCAAAATATAGAATGTGGTGTATATTTTTGGACACAGAAACCAAGTACTTGTTCAATGTTATATAATTTAAGAAATATTTCTTTAAAAATTAATCATAGGTCAAGCAAGAAAGTTAGAAAGCAAACAAAAAAGCAAACTGTTTATTAGAGTCTGGTTTGTTCTTGATAAACACATATTAAGACTGAATTTTAAGAATAAATTTTGTTTATGATCAGGAATAAAAAAAATATAGCCAGTGCTAAAGTTACCTAAGTACTGTAAAGTCAGTATTTAACATTATTATATAATATATAAGATCTCACTCAGTCTTTAAGATAATCTGGTACTATCCTTTTTGACCATGAGGATCCAGCTCCTCCTTTAAGTATTCCAGGGATTTTAGTGCACTTTGTATTTCACAGAATCAGGAAGAGGACAGGAGGTGACAGGGAAGAAATGGGGTTTTTTTAAAGACTCTTACATCAGGTTCTGCAAATTTGACTATTTTGAATTGCCATATTTAACTTTCTTGAAGGGGAGAAATTCTTTCCCTTTAAGTTAACACTTATCATAAGCTCTAACACTAATGTATTTGTTATGGTAGCAGCATATTAAGGTGGCTTATGCTGTGTTTATTTTACAGCATTAAATTGACATCTATTTTTGTTTAACTGGAAAATTAATTGTACTGATATCCTGAAGGAAGAGATAAGGTGTCATTTTTTATTCTGCTATGCATGGTGGAGGTATAAAATAGTTTATGTCAGGCTCTTCTCAGATGCCTGGATCTTTGCTGGAATGGAACAGAACATGTTTGAAACCTTCCTATGACCTCTGATCTTTCAGGGAGATAAATCACTTTCTCCAGGTTTCTGAGCTACTCCAAGATAATCTTTAGATTTACCTCTCTGAAGTACCTTTGGCACTGCACAGAGGTAAATCTAGAGATTAGAAAATTAGCTGATACATTTCTCAGCTGTTTTTTCACACATAGTCATATCAATCCAGCAGTAGATGACATGTGGCAAGAAAAATCAATGAAAATTTTACAATAATGAAGTTGAAAGAAAATAAAACCTTGTGTGATTAATTGTTCTTCACAATTTTTAGTATCATTCAAATTATTCAGTTTTTTAAAAAATTCCCTTTAGCAGAGGAAATCACTGACATAAATGCTGTCAGTCATTCAAGCCACTTAGAATCATAGTTTCTATCTTTTCTATCCAGTTTAATGTATATTATACAATAGCAATCTGTAGAAGCTATAAAACTCACCGGAAGCAAAAACAATCCAATATGTATAAGATATTAAATAAAAGGCACTTAATTTAACTAATGTTCAGGTAACAGGAGTCACATATATAGCCAAGTAATAAAAGCAATACTGTTATTGAAATAGATTCTACTGCAAGAGCTATAAAGTGAGAGATAATATGAAAATCTCATGGAGAACTTATTTAGATGGATAATGGTTGTGATGTGCTTGCACTTAAGCAAATGAAGAACAATCTAACCAATAAATACAGCCTTTTAATCATGATCAGTAATACTTTTTCAGAAATGATTGATTTGGAATATTGCATATTGGAATTTTTCCACTTTGTCTCTTGCTTTGTCATCACATTTCCTTTCCATATGTACACTTCATAACCTTCTGTATTCACTATATTTTTGGTAATTATTAATTGATTTAAGAAACAGCTGGATTGTGGGATAACTACCAGTGTCTTACACACATATATATCCAACATGATGGCCCACTTCAATCTGCTCTTCATCCCACATATACATTGAAATGAAAGCAAGAACCTTTCTTTGAACTGCTTCACAAGGAAAACTTTCATCTTCTAAATGGCCTGAGGAAACTGAAAAGATGAGTGTATTTAGTGAAATGTAGCCCTTCAAATTAGAAATCAGTGGTCTTAGCCCAGCTAAACACCTCTTGAAGACAAGAAAAGCAGAACAAAAAAAAGAATAGATGAACTCACTCCCTTACATCACCGTACTGCCAGGCCTCTCCCTTTGTCAGTGTTGATGTCTTTCTCCATTTTCTTAGTACTCATTCATGTTAGTGTTTGATGGCAAGATATCATTCTAAAGTCTTTAAAACCCCTTGAAGCATACTAAATTCTGCTAACTTCTCAAGGCTGAAATACAGGAGTATATGCATATATGTGTCTCTGTTTTTATATGCACATATGTGGGTAAAACCCAGTAAATCAGTATGTTATTAGTAGATAAACATATGGATCTGAGTTCCACAGCCATGCTCCTTCTGCCTACTGAAGTTAGGAATGTGCAAAGAGAAGGCATTACAACTGCATATCATCTTCCCAGCTGAGAAGAAAGAAGACTGAGTACAATAGCAAAATAGTTCTTCAACTACTTCTTTGATATTCTTTGTTTTGTAAGTCATCCCCATGTCACTGTGAGTCTCTTTTATGTTTCTTAAATATTCATGCAGACTAAACATTACATGGCAACATATTGTGCTAAATTAAATTAGTATCAAACATTGTACTTGTGTGAGGAAATGAATTGCTGAAAAAGGTGAAGAATGCACAACTTCAAAGAAGTCTGTGATTCCTGCTTTTCAAATAATGAGGGCAGGCTGCAAGAACAATATTATCTTCTACCAAACAATGCACAACAGAAAATTCAGCAGCTGTGGTTTATCACCAAAAAGCATGAGGAGAAAAGGGAATATGTCATTAAAATTCAGTCACCAAAACATCTGCAGCAGAATCCAAATAAAAAATTATCTCTTTCTACTACAGAATAATGCTAAAACTTGGGGATGGGCTTGAAACTGAGAAAGGTGAATTTTACTGGGTTGTATGGAATGTTTTTCCCCTGTTTTGCAGTACAGACTGGAATATGTCCCATAGTCAAGGACAAAAACATTACTGAAAATGTTTCAATATGTATCCCAAAGGTATTCTAAAATATAACCGTGAAAGAACAAATATCTCAAAACACATTGATTTATTTCTGAATATTCTATGTTTCTAAATAATTGCTACCAAAACTACTGCATTATTTATTAATTTAATCATCTATTTGGTATATTCTACATTTATTTAATATAATATGTTAACATATGGTATGTAAAATAAAAAATAAAATATAGATTCATTTTCAGTTTTGCACCAGTGCATTCCATATATGAAAGTTGTTACTTCCTTTTTGGAACTAGGTCAGTACCCATATCTTAGGACAAAATCTGATATCACTCAGTCTTTATTATGTGCTTTTTGGTTATGTTTTCAGTGGAACAGACAGAGAAAATCTGTGGCATATGGACACCCCAGGGTCCATGTTTTTCTGTAACAAAGAACTCAGACAAGGCTGCATTCCCCCTACTTTCCCACCCCAAAATACATCCATTATATGACAGATGACATTAGATAAGCATCCTGGAGATGGAGACAAGAACACACCCAGCTGGCTTCATATCCCTTCAAATCATGAGCTAGACAGCTCTGCACTGGAACTGACTGTAATGGCCTAGTTTGAAATTCTTCAGATAATACAGATTCACAAGGAGACAACAATTAACAAGTTTCTGTGTGAGCACATTTTCTCTTTTTGTGTTCAGAGTATTTCAGAATATTGTTCAGAATATGTGTGTGTATGTTTTAGCTGGAGGAAGGCACCTATCTGTAAAAAAACTGATGCATTGACAAAAACTGATGCAGTGACATAAGCTACGTAACTGAAGGGAATGTTTTTATCCTGACCATTCCTGAAAGTTTGATAGTCTTTTAAAGTATTTGCATTAAATTCTACCTGTGCTTTCACCAAACATTTATGAAGAGTTTTACTCAGCTCAGGAGGAGGCAAAGGACACGGGGAACACCTCCTGGGGCAGAAGGTAGAGATTAATACAGTCAATACAAATTCAATTAAATTTACTCGTTACTGAAAATGGGCTTTGTCCATTACTTTCTAGTTCTTTTCTAAAAACTTGGGTGTACAAAGAGACTGTATAACTCTATAAGCTATAGGATACTATATTTATTTCACTAGGAATCTTCAAAAGGAAAAAATTGGAAATAAAATTTCAGATTAACCTTGGTGTAGATAAATGTGAATTGATTCATGTACCTTTATATCTATGCACACAGAAACACAGCACACAAATATGTAGAAGAGAAATAAAAATTTTAGAAAATTGCCTCTGGATTGAACTAGTCTTTATCAGAAACAGGATCTTGGGTTTTGAAAATTCTGTAAAGGTCAAGGTTCAGCACCAAGCAGAGAAGCTAACCAGATGTTTTGATTACAGATAAAAAAATCATTCTTTTTCTCAATAAATATATGATTCGGGCACATATTGAATGATGTCTTTAGTTTTGGGTCTGTCATCTCAAAAATATTGCACAAAGTTAAAAAAAAATCAGCAACCATGAAGTTTGAGAGTATGGAGTCACCCCCATATGAAGAATACAAATAGTCCGGAGCTCCTGAATGTGGGAAAGTGGTAACTAAAGAAAGATATAATTGAGTCCTACAAATTTATGAATGGTGTCAGGAGTGTGCATACAGGTATCAACTGTTCACTGCATCTTATGCCACAGGTACTAGGAAGCTGAGTACCAAGTCAGTCCGATCCCAATTCAGAACAAGAAGAAGGAGGCAAGTATTCAGAAGCTGGAGCAGACAAGTGCAATTCCTTTACAAGAACAGGGAAATTTACACAGACTCCGGAGTAGAAAGGAAGATGAGTTAATGTAAAAGAAATACAGTATCAGGTGTTTCCTGTTAAAAAACTGTTGGAGATTGAGAGATCATTAGGTAGAAGAATATAACTTCCCAGATGTTATGTAGAAAAAAAATCAACTGCTGATTCAGACAAAATCCTGGGTCAGACAATCCATCAGTCTGAGTCTATATGTTCTAACTTTTCCCTGAAAATAGACAGTTAAAAAAATACAGTGAAAAAAATAAAAAAGGACTTTTTTTTTTTTGTGTGGCATAAATAACTGCATGTTTTGGTGGTAATCATCAAGAGCACAGTCTTGGAGGAATGTCTTTATGAAGATTGAGTAATTAAAGTGAAAAAAAATATAAAAAAGAGAAAAGGAAATGCAGAAAAATTTTTAGGAAAGAATATATCAGAAGGTATGAATCTTGAAAGTAGTTCCAGGTGAAAAACTGGAGAATATCATGAAGATTGGTGCTATGTTGGCTCCACAAATGGCAAAATAACACTACTGATGTGTCAAACCAATAAAAGGTCTTGTTTTAGACCTTGGAATGAAATCCTTAAGAGACTGGAATGGCCTGACTTGATTGACCAAGAGCAGAAGGAATAAACTTAAAAATATTAAAGGATTTCCATCTACATGCCGATCTTGGCTATAATAAATTTATACTCTCATATTGTGCTCCTTTCCTTCAGTATTGTGCTAAACTGATTAGCAAACTGCACTGGCATGCAAAAATAAAGATGTATAGCAGTATATGAGCTTTAATCATTATCTGTTGAAGATTTAAAATGAACAGAAACAATTATATTGCCTTTAAAAATGTTCACACCTATCACATCATTTTATATGCAAAATGTAAATTTAGTTAATTAAAGTTTGTTAAATCTTTCTCTTTTTTACCTCAAACTTTTACAGCTTCAGATGAATCTTTACAATAGGGTTCTAATTTTCAATGTAATCTCAATATTGATTATTTCAGTTATTTATGCCTGAATGGAATGAAAGAATCATTACCTACTTTTATTAATGAACTGAAAAAGAACAAGCAAACAATGCATTAATTACATTTTCACTTTATATACAAAATTAAGAGCTGATGCAAAAAATGAGAAATGAGAAATACAAAAACATCTAAAAAACTAAGAAGTTAATTGCAGACTGGAAATAATTAAAGGATCTTCAGCCTGCAAACCTACGTACAGGCACCTGGGGGAGGTTAATAAACCAATGCACAGATACTCACAAATATAAAGTACACAGTAACACTGAGTGGGACTTCCTGCTCTAAATGGACAGTATTAGAAACAAAGGAGCTTCTAGCTGCTTGTGTTATGGAGCAAAAGATTAAAACCCAGTGAGTTTTATCTTCTACAGTATGTAAATCAATTAAATTAGAAACCAAAGGAGTGAAAACCTCTTTCCATATAGCTAAATGTGACTATTCATGCGTAATGTTTATGCAGTTCTTGGCACTTAGTTGTTCTAGATGACCTCAGGAACTCAGGAATTAAAGGAAGGACACTTTGATTAGACATGTGAACAGAAAAATGTATGGGGAAGAATTAAAAATTATAATGGGCATTCACTAGCTAAAGTGGAACTAAAGGATTAGGTACACACTTTATGTAGCCTATATAGTCACTAAAGTTTTTGTGAATTATATGTTGCTTAAAGTTTCCTAATTCAATTGGCACATTGCATTTCCTTTTTGTTCTTTCGTATACACCAAGACAGGAGTTTATTTTTTCTCAATAATTTGCAAAGAAGCAAAAATTGAAAATATTTCTAATTAAAAAATGTGGAACTTCTACAATAGAAATGAACATGTAATTACTTGGAAGACAGCTTTAAAACATTCTAAAATTTTTCCTTGTAAAACTACAAATGTTTGGGTTTATTGGTGAAGAGGAATAAATCTTTATATTTCTAAATTCCTGGAGACTAAAGAGAGAAAGAAAAAATATCATATGTAGCAAGTAATCAATTGTGTTGTGGTATTGACAAGAAATAAGAAAGCAAAAGTGTACTAAAATGACCATTAAAACAAAAAGGGTTCAAAATATCTATCAAAGTATTACCACTATCAACAAACCCTCATTTTTCTAGTGCTCTAAGCAGATATTGAATTACAAGAACCATGATCCAAGTCTGTAAAAGCTGTGGGAATATATTCACTTCAGTAAAAAATGTCATGTCAAACGATCACCAAACTTGGGGACAGAGCTTGTGGTGTTCACAGAGATATGCTCAATATTTTTCTGGAGCCTTTTAATGGTCACATTTTCCTAGTCAATGTATATTACAGCACTTATTTGAACACCTAAAATTTAGACTGCAGTTAGTTCTTTGTGTTAGACAGACTAAAAGTCTTTGGCTCCTATGTTTTTTGGCATCAAGTTTATTTCTAATTATTTGGTCACATACATCTTTGTAAGTGGTCGTTTTTCTGCCTGTATCTGTATGCTGGCTTTTGCTGTTACTTGGTATGATAACTAAGCATATTTAGTTTTTACAATTCGTTTTTATTTTATCTTATTTTGTATACTGACATGAGAATCAAAGTATCTTTACTTAATCAAAGTTTTCCAGAATCTATTCTACATATGCTTGTAAAAATAGACAAATATGTTGATTGAGATTCATGTTTCCTGAGTGTTCAAGATATTTTGCTCAAAGAGAGGTTTAATTCTCCTTCACAGGATCATAAGGAAGTTGTATATAAGTTGTTTATTTCCATGCCATATTAGCAAAATATATTGGCCTAACCTCTCTTTCCAACACACATACACGTTGGAAGAGTAACAGCTTTTCAGCAAAATTAAGATGGAGAATCATGATATGAGAGAATAATGATAATAATAAGGTCTTACTCAAATCCTAGCATCTGAAACAGTATCAAAGAGATTACTGAAAAAGACAGGCCAATAAATAGGGGGGTTTATCTATTTTAAATTCCCCTTGGCTTACAATTACCTTTTTTAGATATAAATTTAAAACCTATTGGCTTTCAGTGGAGTAGTTTTCATCTATGGAACTGTACAGAGATGATAGAAGTTGCATGCATGTTGAATTTGGTCCCTTGGATTTTATCTCATTTTATCTGAACAGTAAATCTGTAAAATGGATTAGCCTTCAATTTTAATGTAATATTGTAAAGATAAGATGGCTTGACATGATAAGGTACTATAAAAGTTTAAGTAGCTGTTTTTGGGATAACTCTGTGATAAGTGACCAACAGCTACACGCCAGTATCTAATTTGTTACACAGTTTTTGTTCTAAGAAGTGGTTTATAACTTCAGCAAGTATAAACAATGGTGAATAGAATGGGAGAAGCTTTATACTTGTCAGATGTTTTAGATATCTACTGCGTTCATAATACATTTTTGTTCATCACAGATAACTGTGAATGCTCACTTTTTCCATTAAGAATTGCTGTTTACTTAAGCTGAAATAAAGCAGAGTACTTTCCTGTACTGAAATACCAAGACATGATAAAACCCCTGAAACATCATGGACTCCTCCAATATTATTTAACACACCAATAACCTAAGAGGAATTTAGATACTATGAAAACATCACATCATTTCATTTGACTTTTGTATTTAAAGTTATTTTTTGAGTGTCAGAATACTGAAAGCCTAAGACTTATTTTACTCATACAAAGCTTATCTTACTTTTTTTGGAGTACTTAAATACATAAGTGGGTATAATCTGGTTTTACATTTTTTTTATAAAACGTCCTGTGTACTTCCAGTGGCAAAGATTGCACTCGTATTTTATGGTTTCCACTTTAAGGGTGTTTTCTTCTATTAAAAATTTTCAGAATCAATGTTCATTTACTAATAATATTTTGTGTCATCTTCTAGTCATGTGCCTCTGTATTAGTTGCAGGTCTTAATGTGCCTAATTGGTAACAAGTGCATGTAGTAAACATTATCTTGCCCTACAAAACAAATTCTTTATATACACATTTTCTTAATCACTACATAAGTGAAGGTCTGCTAATGAAATTATTTCTTATGGTGCTGAACTTAATTTTCATCATCAATAACTTCCTTGCAACCTTATGGTTTCTGTACAGTCCCATGAGAATGGTGTTATTGTTTTAATATTATCCAAGAGCCTAAGAAGTTGTTCTCATAAAGGACTTGGATTGTCAAAATGAGTTTAGCAAGAAGTTTGGATTCCTTGAATGTCATTTCTACATAACCTTGAACATGACAAATGAGGATTTGAAGAGCATTAATAATGTATGGGAAATGCAATCTATTTTCCGGCTCCACAGTCATAATTAGGTTCTGATAGAGCCGTCTGTACCAATTTACTGAGAACCTTTTATTTCACAAAAACCCTCCATTTTTCAGAGTGTTTATCAGTAATAGTGAGAAGGCATCAAGGCCAAGTTTAGATGTAAAAGGATTAGGAATTTGGTGTAAGTTATTTGCCCTTATACCAGTTGTTGCCACCAGTGGACAGGTGAGCCTAGTCTACTTCTGACTAAAGCAAGTTATTCTGTAATTTAGGCAGAAAGGAACAGGTTCTACAACACATATGAGGCCCCCATGAAAATATATATGTTATGGTCTATATAACC
>VYZT01026972.1:14562-32770 GCA_013400735.1 Pomatostomus ruficeps
GTCTGGTGTAATGGTAATACAGCCATATTTTCTCAAAAAAAAAAGTCTTATAGAGGTCAGATAGTGTGTTTTAGTTCCGCCAATAGAAATTTTTTCTTCTTTATCTATTTATCTGCAAAATTTCTGTTGTCACAGTAAATTATCAATTACTAAAAGACAATTATATTGGTTATTTTAGTATGAGCATATAAATATTGCAGCAGGATCATAGTATCTGAGAAAAGTTACAGTTATCAAATGTCAAAAATTTTTAAAAAAGCAGAATTTAGAGGCTGTGGTAAGAGGAATGCCTGTCAGCAATTTATTATTTATTGGAGGTATCTAAGAACAATTGCTTAAAAATTCTGCATTGATTGCAGCTGGTGAGGTGCTGTCAGTGAAGGGCTGAAGGGGAAGCTGTTCAGTAAGGGCAAATTCTCTTCAAAGGCAGAGCAAGAGGAAGCAGAAAAAGTAAGAAAGAGCAGAGGGAATTTCAAGGCCAAGGCCAGAGGAGGAGCAGCAGGTGCTCTGTGGAGGAGAAGGCATTCCTGGCAGCCCTTGCCAGGACCCACACAATGGAGCAGATATACACTGCAGGCTGTGGAGAGCACACATTGGAGCAGAGGAAAAATGTGATGAAAAAGTGGCAGCAGAGAGAAAGGACTGTCTACTGCCTGGAACCTCCCCATTTTTGTTTTCTCTTACTTGAATCAATAAATAAGTATTTATTTTATTTGTGAATTTTCCCCAAATCAAGTCTCCTTTGCCCATGGCCGTAGTTAGTAAATAAACTCCGTTTTTATCTCAACCCATTAACTTTTTATTTCTCTTCTTCCCATATATTCTCTTTGTCCTGCCAAAGAGAGAAGGGGAATCAGTGAGCAGCTGACTGGGAGTATTGCTGCTAGCCAAAGATTGCCCACTGGAAATGTAAGCAAAATATAAATTTGGCTCTGGTTCTGTTCATGTGTATATTTCTGTAAAAACAGGTTTACGCACTATCCCTTGGAATTTAACCCCCATCATTGAATCATGGTGTCAGTATTTGGATTTTTTTTTCTTTATTATCCCTTCTTCTATTGATGTGTCTGGAAATTAAAACTCTGTGTATTATTAACACTAGGTTGTATCACAGCTTTTCTGCTATTTGGTCATGCAGTAAATGATGTCATTTCCTCTCTAGTGATTGCTAGTATTATTAATTCCAAGGCATAAAAATAATTTGCCATCTCTTTCCCCTTTCCTCAGTCAGTCGTGCCATTAGATTAAAACATTCTAACATTTAAAAGAAGTTGATTGGTTTTCTGGCTTTAATTTGTTTGTGTTTTTTTCCAAATGTTTTCTATATGTTACAACATCTGAAATATTAAGGTGCATAATTTAAGCCTTTTGTCCTTAACTGTGTGAAAAATATAATTTTTCTCATTACAATAAAAACTGAGATCTCAGGCAGTTGCTAATGGTGTTTATTAAAGCCTTGAGTACTTCATGATCAAATGCTAAATTCATTTTGTATGTATTTATATCCATAGTTACTTGCTGTTTTTTAAGCATCCAACTCTGTGCTTGGATATATACTCAGAGGCGTGAATGCGTAATTACATGTGTGCAGTCGGACTTTAGATAGCTGTGTGTAAACAAACTAAATCAGGACTTCAGCAGACAAAATGTGTATTCCCTTCACAGCTGAAAGCCCTCTGCAGAAGCTAATGAATTATAATGGAAACATCTATGCCATCCAAAAAAGCACCTCACTCCCTTCCATGCAGGGTAACATTTATCAGTTTTACTTATCTCCCCTGGATACAAGTTCAGATCATTTTACCACAACCTCATGCTGTACACAAGGATCTGAAAATGGTTTTCAGTGTAACGACTGAGAGATTACAATTCTTTTCTGGATAGGGAATAATTGCTAAACACATATGCAGTCAGTGTCTCAGCCTGCCCAATGTATACAATGGTAGAAAGGATGCAGTCCTGAAGAAAGAATTGTCAGATTATAACCACAATGGGGCTCTGAGCTCTCAAAAGCAGTATTGTATTGTTATCAGACTCTTTAAATAAAGAAGTTGAAAGCTGTTCCAATCCTTCAGGAAGATTTTCTAATTTTATGTAATTTAGTTGGCATTCACAGGAAAAGAAAAATGCATCTGCAGTGGTACCTTGTGTAAGTCTGCTTCTGAAGTAATAGTTGCACAGGTGAAGTCTTCTACTTATCTGCTTTGCCACAGATTGGAGTAATGGGCTACTGCTCAGTTATGAGGATAAAAAAGACTGAATACCTATGGACATCTGTACTTTCCTGTGCTGGCAGATGGAAGCCAGGTGACATATCTTAGACCCTTTTAAATGGCTAGAGGCACAAATTTAGGCAACTGAACTGGTCCAAGCAACAGTATTGACAAGGGACTTGACTCAGCACCCTGCATATGGATGGATGCCCTGTGACCTTTTGATATGCCCTGGGTTTGCTGCATGGTCTCCAGCTGCTGCTCCAGGTGGAAACATTCCCATATGATTCCTGTGTCATATTTGCTAACTGTGGAGAGTGTCTGTAATAACTGCCCAATTGGCAGCTCAAACAGAATTAAAAACCTATGCACAAGTCCCTGGGCCGAGGTAAAGCTTAATGTTAAGACATCCCTCTATATTTAGAGGTCTACATGCATGCTGGATGTTTAGATTTCTTAGTCAGTGCTTTAGAGACACTGAAGGGACTTATGGTGCAGGGAGGGAGTGGTCAGATGGATGAATAAATGAATGAATGCATTGCAAAGTAAGAGTTAAATACAAAGCAAGAAATGGTAATCTGTTTAGGAAAAAGCTTTCATGGGAAGTGGGGGAGGGAGAAGTATTGATAACTGAAGTGTTTTATTTTGCGTTGTCCTGGAAAAGAACAGTAAAGAAGGATCATAAATTCTGTAAATGGAATAATAAATTTTATAATGGGATTATTTTATAGATGACAATTCTATGATCTTTAAAATTTCTAGGAAAAATTGCAGATATTTTAAAAGGAGCAATTTAAGCAAAAAGATACAGAAACAAAGCTTTCAATATTTCCTCAGCAAAATGGAGTTAAAAATGAGATCATAGATGGTTTTGTATACCTGGATTTGTATATTATGAAATATTTGATGAAAAACTCTTCCACTGTGCTTTTATGATGTAAGGCCATATTAGGAACTGGAAAAGGAAGTCTGTTGAAATGTCACAGACAAAAGAAGTAGTAAAAGTATAGTGAAAGGTAAATCAAAAAAGTCTTCTAAGGTGATAATAAACAGATGAAGAATTAAAACAAGAGAAATAAAAAGAAAAGAAAAGGAAAAGAAAAAAAGGAAAAGACTGAAAAGAAGGGACTGTATTTGTCTTCCACATAAAAAACAAATCTGAGATCAGAGTGCCTCTTAAAGCTGCACTCACAAACAGGACTAATTTCTTGATTTTCAGGTTTCTGTCACTTTGACTCACTACTAAGGTGAACCTAACCCTCTTCTCAGAGGTGACATGAATTTATGTGCCTGGAAAGTTGAGGACCAGGAGCATTGATTGGGGAAAGCTGTGAGACAGACAGGGAAAGGAGGGAGAAAACAAAACTGCAGCAATTGAGGAAAACTTCAGAAGATTTGGCTGGTTTCTCACATCATACTGGTTTATTATAGATGACATTCCAGTCAATTTAATTATGAAAGCATTTGTCACTAACAGCTGAGGAGGAATAAAAATCAGTGACCACAACGGTCATCGCATTATTCACCTCTATTATAAAAGGTACCATTTAAATCCCATTGAAATGAATGAAAAAAATCAGGTGATTTAAAAGGAAATGACACCATGGCATGACCATGCCTAATAAATAACCTACTCTGTTGTTCTATAAGCTGCTGTAGATTTTTAAATAACCAGCAAGAAAGATCATGTGGAACATAGTTGCTCTTACAAAAGCTAGTTGATCTATTCCATAATTGCTGTTATGCCTTATGTGTGCAATCATAGAGCGCTACTTCTGTGTGGCAGTGAGCTTAGGGGAAATCCCCTCACTGCCACATTTTAACCCTGTCAGTCAAAGATTCTGTTCCACCTCTGTTATTTTAATATTCATGGTATTGTTTTACTATTCAACAGTTGCCAGAAAGTTCTACTGTTCTGTAAAGTTCATAGGTTAATGCAAATATGCTCCGCCTTTGCCCAGAACTCATTGGAAAACTGTCATCCCATGTCAATCTGTGATTTGATAAGAATCCTGGACCCTTCCCCTCTGACCACCTCTTTTCTTTCCCCTTAAAACCCTGGGGGTGCCTCCACGTCTTTCTGATAGCTCGTTTCCTCACGAGAGGAGAATAAAACCTGGGTACGGCTATCAGGGAGTCCGTTCTCATTTCTTTACTTCTACCCGCTTTATTACCAACAACTGCTCTGCCTTCCACTGTGGAGGCAATACCTAGGTAAATAGGTAGACAAAGAAATACCGCTCTTCTGCAGCCGTCTATCTGACCAAGGGCACTGGATAAATTGTCACGCAGAACCCCGGGCAGTTTTGCGGTCCCCAAAAAGCATTACTTCTGTGTGAACCTTTCATTAATCTCCAGGTAGGTTGTCAAAAGTATGATGGATTTTTTTTTAGAACCAGCTGCTCAGAGGATCCAGCCAGCTCACATCTTACACTAATAAGTGATTTTATAATTATTGACAAATCAGCTAAAGTGCAAGCTTCATTTGGAACTATATTTGACCACCTACTCTGTTATAGTAAATCTATTTTCCTATCAAACAGATTGAAACTGGATTTATTCATTGCTTTAAAAATTATAGCTGTGATAAGAATATATCTGGCAGCAGAAGCTTACACAACTCCATTTAGGTGCTGCAGAGACACTCCAGTCAGTCTTTAGTGACTTGATTTATGTTATATGTATAATTCTTTTTATTTTTCTTTTTAGATGGACTTTTATGTCACTATCAAGTTTTGACTTGATTGAAAACTTACAGTAGAACAATGAAGATTTTTTTTCTATTTATCTGCTTGTTATTTCTTGCAAAAAATGTAAATCGAGCATCTTGGATGTTAATTTTGAGAGCTCTGTGTGGGTAGAGTGCCCTAAAATTAGTAAGTGATGATGAAATTTATATCTATGTTTCTCGCAGGCTCATATGAACACATATTTGTTGGATTTTGTCCTAGCTCTTGGAAGCCAACATTTAAACTCTATGAATAAAAGTCTTATCTTTCAGGTGTACTAAACTTAGCTTCCATTTCCCTGCCTTGTGTTAACAAATGTTGTTGAAGTTGCCTGTACAGTAAAAAGTTACGAAAAGCATTACACTACTAATTTAAGACTGGGCCCTGTCCAACTGCAGTGTTAGGAATATTAGGATTGTCTGTTCAATACACAGGTGGAATTAGGGGCTGGAGTCACAACAGGCAGTAAATGGGGCAGTTATCCACATGATTAAGTGAACCAAAATGCAACATGAGAAAAAAGAGTGAGCTTGTATTCCCACCTCTTTCCTTGAAGAAAAGAACATCCACAAGTGATCTTGAAGTGTATCTATTGTTATTCAAATGCACCTACCCCTTCAGCTACACTCACATCAGTCCAGAGGATATGAATACGAATGTCTATTGGAGTTATGTGACACGAGGGCACATTTTCTGACATGAAACTCTCGCATTTTGGATATGTTACAACTAACCGTTTTCTTCCAACTGCTTGACAAATGCACTACTGATATGATCAGGACTCTACCTTGGCCATTTTTCTTTGAAAAGATATCCAGTACTTCTCCAGCAATGCAAATGATTCACACTTCCTCTTGCAGCTGGGTTTTAACCTGAGATGGTGCAGACCATGTTAGCTTTGCCATGTAGAAAACTTTGTACACGTATGAAGCAGCTCTGGAGCTCCATAACTAGCAGTCACAGTGTGAAAGTGGGTCACCATCTCCTTCTCTATAAAAAACTGAAACTCTGAAAGCTAATGGAAAAATCAGGAGTAGAATTTGTGGCAATTGAAGCCTAAACTTACTCTCTAACTTCTGGGCCATGCTTCCTTTATGGTAATGATCCTATTGTAAGAGCATATTCACTGCTCATCTGCAGCGATAAGCCCATATCCAGTCTGAAGGATGTAAAAACCAATGAAAAGACTCTCAGGGGGTTCATTGCCTTCTAGTTCCACTTTAATGCACATTTCAATGGACATCACAATTGAAAGTTGTGTTTCAGGCAGCACAAATCATGTTGTAGTATTAAAAACTGTTTCAGCTCATGATGAGGCAGTTAATAAGCCTTGAAGGATATAAGATGCACTCAGAAGAATCAAAGCAATGATACTTAGCTGAGTCATCAGAGAAGACTTCTTCCCTCATCTATTCTGGCATCTGTTAAAATGATGATATTTCAATCTTTTCCATTAATGACTGATTAATGGTCTATGAAATTTCACTACCTGCTGAAAATATGCCCAGAGTCACAAAGCTTTTCATTACTGCTTATTTTGTATTATTACGGTGTCCCAAAAGACTGCTCTATAAAATAGCTACATATTGCACATATAAAATATCTACCTCAAAACTTTTTTGCATCTAACAGAATCAACAATGTCTTTGTCATTCTCTCTCATATTTGTCACATATGATTTTATTTTTGTTTTCATGATTCTATTTCTAATCCTGTAGTTCCATGGATTTTTGTACTTTAACTTCAGATTACTTTTATAGGATAATTCCTATCCATTATTCTTTGTGAGTTATCAGTGTAAATGGTATGTAACATAGAAAATACTATATTTATTCCAGTAACTTTTACTACACACTACATACCTGTAAATTTACAATGAAATCCTTATCCTTTTCCATGTATATTAGAAAAATTATTTCTCCACCTAAAATGACAAATCTAGTATTATAATCCTTCAATAAACACAGAAGGACAAGAACATATAAAACCTCCTTTCTGTTCCTTAAAAAGTTGTTTGGATTTTTTTAATTAAACAAAATAAACTATTGTGATATTTCAGAAAGGAAGGGTTAAATCAAAAAGAAGTTGTTCTTTTTTTATGAGAGTTAAAATTAAAGAGAAAGATAATAGATGAGAATTCTGACACACTGAACATTTCTGGTTTGCTTGCCTGTTTTCCTCACAGTGAAGAAGAGAATATTATTCAAGGTCTCTTTTTGAAGAATTCATCTTCCAACTCTACTTTTTAACTTAAATGCCTAAATCAAGTCAGGATTTAACAGAATGAGACCTTTTGAAGATCCAGGAGCAATTGAAATACAGTAAAACAAATAATGTATTTAAATATAGATCTCAATTAGGTAACACATTTGTCAGCTCAACAGTTTTTGTTGCTGCAGAACTAATAATGAATCCACATTCACTTACTCTGCCACTGGCATTAATCCAATATATATCATAACATAGCCATTTATTCCTTATTTATACATATTTGTGGAGGTGGAGAGATACACACTGTAAGTGATGTCTGTACTTCAGAACTGCTTTTCAGTCATCTGCACACTGTTAAACACTGTTGCGGTGTGCTCTGGCCAGTTTTGGTCTATCTCATGGCCAGGCTCTGCTATGTCCCCGCGCCCCCCCCGGTATCGGTTTTCCACCCCCTGGAGGGCTCTGTATTGTGTAATCCTACACAACGCCCACCAAATTCAAACCTAGCTCTCCTCCCCTATTGGATGTTGTACCCTCCCCCCTTCCCCTCATGTCTGTATTTATGTAACTGTAACCCCCCCATGCCGGTGCTTCCCTGGCACGACCCCGGTGCGGAATAAACCATCTGGAAAGCTCCTCCGCTTGTCTCTCCTTTTTCGGCACGCCTGGAACATTGGTGGGTTGGGTGAAACCTTGCAGCAACTTCACCAGCCCTCCCGTGCCTTGGAGCAGCCTGGACAGCCCCTGGAACCGCAAATGGACGCTCGGTATCTCTACGGAACGCATCGCAGCAGAACACTGTGAAGAAAAGACCTTATATCACCAGTTTGGTGAGTTTTTCAACTTAGTCTAGACCAAGTACTGTAATTGTAGATTTTAAATGGATTAGTATATTAGCAAAAGAGTCTGGAGATGGCAAGCCACATAAATCAAGCTTCAGAAAATGTTTTCAGAAATGCCTCTGTCATGCAATCACAGACATTAAGGTAAATCTGTAAGAGTATAATTACACAAAAATGTTTTGGAACATATAAAACTTATAAATGCATTAGAACTGCATGGAGGTTACCTCAAATTATTGTGGAAATGGAACATTTGACTGTGAATCACAGCAAAATAAATTATAATTCACTCTAGGTGGTTTTCATTAGACATACACAAATCTTCATCTCTTGTTAGGTACCAATAAAGTCAGATGCAATGTTGTACATGCTATCACTTTTTCAAGATGCTTTAGGAATAAATTAGCCAATTACTAGCTAAATTGGCTCCAAATACACAGAATTATTATATAAACATATTTCTTTTGTAAAATGTAAAGGTTAGACAATGTAATTTGAATGATATCTAAAAATGTATGTATGGAATGGAAGTATGATAGCTCCTCTGATGAAATACAGCCTGGAGGGCTCTAACCAAAATGATAATCAGGACGACGCCGCTTCGAGGAGAAAAAGGGAGGAACTGTCTGGGTGGCCTGATGTGAGCTGATTGCAAGAGCTCCATTATCTTAAAATGGATACCAGGTATCCAAGCAGTGAAGAATGTATAAACATTAAGTGTGAGTAGAGTGCTGCAGACAGACAGTCCTTCGGAAAACAAGAAGAAACAAAAGACATTTAAACGCTCATACTGATTGCATTGTATCACAGAAAGACAGAGACCAATAGCTTCAGCATAGTCTGAGGAATATCTATTATAGTGTCTGCAATGAAACCTTAATCCTCTGTTCAGAAGTGACTGAAATTATAATGAAATCATTCCTCCTAGAAATAAAATCCAGCTCAGTAATTGCTGCATAAGCCTATTTCCTCTGGCTGTACTATGGTGTAATTTTTATTATTTTTGTATTTTGGGTGGATAACCTAGTCATCATTTCAGTAAGCAAAAAGATTTATAAAAAGATAAAACCAATTGTTGAATTTAGGCTTCACATACTTTCTGGCAGAAATTATCTGAATTTAATACTTTAAGTGGTTCATTTGACATTCCTCATAAGTGGGCAGGACATGGAGAGAAGTAGAAAGGAAGGAGCCTTCAGAACTGCATCTTTTTTCTGCTTTAAGAACGACCCTCATTTTCTGTGATGCTTGTTCTGACTCCACTGCATCTACTGAAGGCCAGATCCGATGCTCCTATGACAGCACTAAACTGAATGAATCAAAGGAGAGGATGCAAAGAAAAGAGGACCTTTTAAAAAACCCCCCAAAACTGAATGTCTATGCCAATTAGAAAAACTGATAAGCTAGCCCTACTTTTATGGAAAAAAAATTGTTTATTCCTTTAGATTTAAGAGATTGAGAATGTGTTTCTTGCCTTGGTAAACTTAGTAACCTAAAGTGGTCTGTGTTGAAAACAAAGATCTTGCAACCTGACCTTTTCTATTGTTGACTACCCGCATTTGTCTGGTGAGTTAAAGGGCTCTCTAGAAATCAATTGTTTCATTAAAAAGCTTTTAGATGGTACCAAGGTTGAAAACAAGAAAACGCAACCAGATCTATTCCATAGATTAATTACTTCTTTTGAATACAACTGAGTCTAGGGAAATAAAACCTTTGGCAAGAATAATTTCTCACCAACCAGAAAGGAAACAATTCTGGGAAAGAAAGCAAGAATTTTTATCAAGAGGTCCTCGCAAGAGAATCTTTCAATTTTTCTTATTTTGATTTTGCTGTTTTCTAAATAACCTGGTCATCCTTGCCTTTCATTGTGTACAAAACCTGCAAATTTTTCAATTGTCAAAAATAGATCTCCCTCTTTCCCTAACAAACATGAAAATACTTCATGTCATTTTAAGCCAAAAGATCAAATATACTTGAAAGAAATTATTTCAGCCATTCAAGAACTCTACAATATTGAGAAATACTAAATTCAGGTCAACAGGAAATTCAAGCAACTTCGTGTTTGCTTCTCCATTAGGAAAAGACAGTGAACTAAATAAAACAAACTAAGAACTTCTAAAGCAGTATGGATATTAATGTTTCATAAATCACAAGGAATAAAATACATGATGTTAAAATTCTAAATGTGAAATTAATTTCTATTTGTTGAACTGTTAGGACTTTTTAAAACTGCATTAGTTATTCCCTTATGCTCTCTGTACAGCTTTGACCAGTTGACATATAGTTTTAATGAATTCATTTCCTTCATTATTTCCTTCAACAACCTCTCAATACTTCCTTTGCTGAAGACATATTTCTATGGTACTTATGGATGTATAGGGTTTATATTATGGAAATGATCCATTCACTGGCCAGCAGAAGTGAACTCTATTCTTTCTGCATCTGAAAGGCCATTCTATTTATATGATCTTTGAAACTGCACTTTTTGATGACTATGTATGTGAACGTATTTTTACATGTTGGAGTTTGTATACAAGATCCCAATTCTCCTTTGTGGAAGCAATGAGGAAGATTTTTCTTCTTCTTTCTGTTCAATTTATCATTTCTAACTTGGCAAAACAAATATTACATGAATGAATTTCAAAACTTCCTTACAGTACGATGGTGCTATCTAGTCAGGTTACAGCACTGCAGCTTGAAGGAATGAAAACCAGGCTCCACTTTATTATCTAATGACAGTTGCTGTAAAACTTTATGTCATCCTTTTTTTTTGCTTAAATTGTAACATAGTCTGTTGTAACCAACCACCTCTCTAATACTTACTATTTTAACCTAACCTAATCTCTTGTGTTAGATTAGGTATTTTGCTTCCCTTCTTGCTAAAAGTTCTGACTGACATTTCCTGTGTGCTTTCAGTATCTTTTTCCTCTTTACAGCATTTCTAATTTGCTTTCTCTATTCCCATTTACTCTGTCAGAGGTTTTGTTCTTCTCTGGCTTGGTTGAATAAAAATGAAAAAAAAAAAGAATAAGAACCTGTCTTCCTGTATTAGATATTAGAGCTTTCCCAAATGCATTTTGCTTCTCTCCTATGGATCCCTACTTGGCACTTTTCTGATTTAGCCAAAATTAAATCTCACCATTTCTTTGTGTTTTACAGTAGATCTGATTAAATTGTGTAATGGAAAATTATAATCATATTGCTGGGTAAGGTTGAAACAGTTACTCTGATTTTCATTGTGTCTACTCTAGCATTAAAGCTGGAAAAATTTGAAGTATATGCAAAAGCTTAAAAGTTTCTGTTATACTCCATTTGTACATACTAGCATTTTTGGGGGGATTTTGTTTTCTGTTATCCTAGACTAAAAGAATCACAGACATTAGTGGTCAAAGTCACTGAGTAGGTCATGTGATCTATTTTTATTCCAGCACTGTGATTTTTGACTGTACTTTACCAGAATAATTTGTCCAGTCTGCACTTCCATGACCCTTTTCCACTTCTTCTAAAGACTTACAGAGATATTTCTGCTGATATTCATCCAGCATTATGCTGTACAAAGTTTCATCCATGTACTTCTTCCTAATATGCCCTCAGATTATGCTATAAATGCTTTTTGTTCCACAAGAAAATTCTTGACCACTGGCATGCATAGGCAACTTGCACTGAAACCGACAGGACATGTGTCTTAGAGAATGAATCTGGCTCTTAGTATTTACAGTAGCGGTAATTATTTTGTCCTGTATATCATTCTTGAATTAATAGACATGGTATGGGAAATTTCCAATGATAGCAGAAACATATCATGGTGTCTGTAATGCAATAATTATAATAATTGTAGCAATTGTTCCCAAGACAATATTCCTAGCTTTGAGAAAATACCCAAAATTCAATGCAAAAGTGCATGGAGGGAGGAAAGCACTACAGAAAGACATGTAAAAGAACCTGTGTTATCTTAGAGCTAATAAATTGTTCCCATCATTGAGTCTATGGCTTCTCAGCTCCTGGCAACTTCCTCTAGCCACTCAGCATATATGTATTTTCTCAAATACATTCTTTGAGAAAAATAGAGTTATCCTTCCATTTTAAAGTATAACCCATTAAAAAAACCCTAACAATTAAAAACAAAACAAGACAAAACAAAAAGAAACAAATTAAAAAAAAAAACCAAAACAAAACAACAAAATCATTAAAAACAAAACAAAAAACCCACAAACAACCAAATAAACAGACAAACGAAAAACCAACCAACAAAAAACCCAAACCCTAAAAAACTCATCACCTCATAAAATTGCTTATTTCGAGGAGACAGGAACACCAAGCTCAAAATAGTAGCTCTGACATCCAAGAGGAAAACTCTAAGTAAAGCTCACAAGCTTTCCTCCTTTGGAAACACTCCAGGGTATGTACACTGTTGAATTATCATGGACCAATAGGAAAGCAAAACCAAAGGAGAGTTACCTTTCCAGTGAACTACAGAAATTATTTCTGATGTATTTTCTACATAGGAACAATATGTTTTTTATGAAAAATGGTGCTTTCAAATAATCCTTTGACTTCAATAACTGAAACTAAGGAAAGAACAGCCACTGTTAATTGTAGTTTTTTAAAAAATAAGGTTGGCAGTACTCACATGAAATGTTTTTCATCCAAGGACTTAAAAGGATTTGACAAAATTAAATTAGTCCTCTCAATACTCTTGAGGATCAGATAGTCTGTTCTTACAGAATGGAAAAGAGAGATTTGGGAAGGTTAAATATTTCAGCAAAGTTCACAAAAAAGACTTAAAGCTGAGAGAGGAATCCATGAGTTCTCATAATATTCTATTTCTCTGCCCACTATGTGCTTTCTCACATTTCTGTTATTTATATTCAACATTAACTCAAAAAACCTTCATACATTTCTAAACATTCATGAATGCCTCTGTCTTTTGTATACATTTTCTCACTGTCCTCTTTTTGTGTTGGATATCCAGCATATTTTGCTACTTCCCAGTAAGATTTGCAATTATATAAATCACCCTCCTTCTTCTATTGCAAATAGTTTTCCAATCCTAAGAGCAATGTGTCTAATTTTAATTTATTTCTTTATAAATGGTTCAATAATAGACAACTGCGTGTAATAAACTTTTCTTGGGTTTCGGGTTTTTTTCCCAATATCCCTTGCAGCTTCAAGACTGGGCTCTGTTCCTCAGAAATCCATGACAGCTCTCTGCATTGTCTCTGGAGGTTCAACTCTGATGGGTAAATGTATCTATATATTTATGATACAGCCAGAACTATTGTACTGAGGTTTCCATACATATTCATATTTTCCATTTTTGTAGCACAATTGTAACAATGTGGCAACAAATATGTATCCCCTATATTAATTCTTTGCATCTTAGTAAGTGATGGAAAATCTTGGGATAAAACTCTTTCATGTCTCCTTTCATATTTAATAAATACTTGGAAAGAATCTATTTGGATCCAGCATTTTGTCAGCATTTCAGTTATTCTTCTTTTATAGGCATTCTATGATCATAAAACAAGCTCTGTTCCTCTCCCAGGTTGTTTCCTAAATTTGATCTTCAAGTGAAGGAATAAATTCATGGTCATGGTAATGTCAAATATATCTACCACTTTTTTTACCTTTTTTATGGGTCCATAACTTCATTTTTTTTCCTGCTAGTCAAGAAAACATTTCATTGTGTTTTAGGTGCCCGTGGTTA
Source organism: Pomatostomus ruficeps (assembly GCA_013400735.1). Classification (NCBI taxonomy): domain Eukaryota; kingdom Metazoa; phylum Chordata; class Aves; order Passeriformes; family Timaliidae; genus Pomatostomus; species Pomatostomus ruficeps. Next base: position 28,265 of record VYZT01026972.1, read on the forward strand.
GCTTATCTTAATTTAGATGTTTTAAAAGGATGTGTTAACAAAAAACCCCAAATTTATATCCTGTAGTCTTTGTGTTCTATGTACTATATAATTTCTCAATAGATGAAAAGTTGTCATGAATCTCCAATTTTACCAAAAGATTTACTGCCAAATATCAGTGCAATTTTGCAAGATAGGTCAACTAAGAGGTCTAAATTAGTATCATGAAACATACACCATATCAATCATTTGTTATTGTCACCAAGACAAAAACACCCATGGAAAAAATGTAGTTCTGGTGTAAATTTGCAGCTTTTTGTACTCAGGTTTAATTTTCTAGTGTCTCTTTTAAAAGAGAGTTTAATAACATTGCTTCAAAGAATAAAATTTGTATATTAAATGCTAAAGACTGTGTAGGCTAGATCTCACTCTCAATGACATTATTCAGAAGAGGTGATCTTGTAAGCATCTCCTTAGTTTGAGCTGAGATATATCATAGCTTAAGACATCTAAAATTAGAGATCTAGCTAAATTCTGTCATGGACACTTGCAGGTGACAGTTCATGATGAAGGAAATTAATGGAAGGAGTAATGACTTGTGAGAGTATTCCTCTGTCTCAGGGAATGAAAACTACCTAGATCACTATTTCAAACAAAATTTCTTATATTCATTGACTCTTGTCTTTAATATATAACTCTTATCTTGATGGAATTTACTGTTTTCTTACTATAGGAATTTAACTAAAGAAAAGTCCATTTCATAGAAGCACATTTTTCAACTTTTCTTACAACTGCTTAACAGAAATATGGGAATATAACCAGGCAAATTTTGCAAGGATTAAGGATAATCTTGCTATTTTGCATCAAAACTCTTGATAATTTCTTGGTCCTTTCTCAGGTGTTTAAGAAAGATAGAGATAAGTATCTCAAGCACAAAAATGGAGTCCTATCAAAAGGAGTTTCAAAGGTATAACATAAGCATTATTCATGCTGAGATTATTCTTTGCATGAGCATTACAGTAATGATAGAGTTCACAATACCTATATGTGTTTTCTGGTTATTTTTAATTTTTTTGGTGATATGCACTAAATAATCAGAAGATCCTTTAAAAGCAGTTCTATTATTGCTGCTTTTAATATATATATATATATACACACACACATACATACATGTGTGTGTATATATATATATTTGTAAGGTTATGGGATAGGTTGTATAGGAAATTTACAGTTTCAGATGGTTAATGAGGAAATAAATGCACAAGTCCATTTGTCGTGAAATCTCTTTCATGCCTTGTGCAGCAAGTACATTCCAAAATTTTTAATTCTCTCTTCTTTTTCCCTGGAAGGGAGAAGACAGTTTTGGATAACCCTAAATTAAGTCAGGCTTCTAAGAGGGAAGTGATCAAACCAACAACCATTCTGAGTAACATATCAGGCTGCTGGCCAACAAAACCATTTGATTCAGAGCATGGAAAGAGGAACTGTAATGTCCCCATCACTGTCTCCTTAAAAACCAGGTTATGATGGGCTTGACCTCTGGCCAAATTTTGTTTACCCTTTCTCTTTTTAGTTGCCTTCTCTCTCTCAAAGTTATTGAGTATGAGGAGCTCTTTAACAACCATAAAAAACCCCTGTGCTTAAGGAGAGAAGTATCAAGCTGGAATTATGGAGGTATATGGGAGTGCTCCAGAAAGAGGAGAGACTAAATAGTCTGACTTGGTCTAAGAACATTGTTCCAGAAGCATGGGGCCATTTACAGCAAACACCCATACACACAACACTCCCATGCCAACCTCTTAGGACTTCTCAGCATTACCCTCTGAAACTCCATACAGAAAGCAGATGAATTAACGTCTGCAAATAGCTGATTATCACAGATAAGTTGATATACACAGTCATCTGTTATCCTTGTTGTGAGCTGAATGACCTGTCTGAAAGCAGTCTGCATGGCACTGTATAGCACAGCTCTGTATGACTTCATTTCTTGTGTTTATTGCCTACCTTACTACATGGCTTTTTCATCAGTGTGCCAATTGAGAGTGGTACATTCATGTTCTAGAGATAGGAGCAACCAGGACAGCTTGAGAGTGCCAGTAGAAGTACCTAAGTAGATCCTGAGACCTGAGTAACCAGGACAGCCAGCAAGTGATCTTTCATAGATTCTTGTTTGCAGCATGGAGTACATTTTTTCTTTTTGAAAAAATGTAGATGAATTTCCAATTTTTTCCCCCCTTTTTAGGTGTTGGAACACCATCGTGCTCATTACAGGGAGAAAAAGTAGCACACAGTTCATTCAAAACTAAAAATTTCTTTAGACAGTAGAATTTCTATGTGAATGGTTTTACTGTGTTCAGTGGAGAAGACTAAATCCTTCTAAATCTCTGGCTCTGTTAGCCTAAAAAATACGCGATGATAACATGAGATTCTGCTTAGAGAAGCTGTGTGCAAAATGCATGGCAAATTGGAATTTGCTAGAATCCTCAGTCACAGAAATACCTTGTTGCCACCCAGCTGAGTTAAATGACTGTTTCTTTTTCTTTTTTCATATGTAGTCAGAAAACTAACTGTATTCTATAGTACGTGATTCCCATGTTAATGGTTTAACCTAAATTTTCTTTTCTTTTCTTTTTTCTTGGATCTTAGCTAGTATAAGCAATTAAAATCAGATACTTAATCTACATTTGAGCAACATCATGCAGTTTTTGAGAGATGCAAACTGTGGTGGTATGTTCTTTTACCTAAAACCCCAGGCTAAATGAAAAGGAAAGAAAAGGGGGAAAAAAGAAAAAGAGAAAGGAAAATAGATATTCCTTTAGATAATCACTATTATTCCTTTTTTAAAAAAAAAGGCCCAAAACCAAAAACCACCCAAAACAACAACAACAACAAAACCCCAAACAAACACCAAAAGACTACCCCAAAAAACCCTAATCATGGTGTTTGGGGGCAGAACTTAACAGAAAAACAATGCTATTGTTGTATCACCNATCAAATGATCAAGTTCACCTTCATCCCTTAATTTTGAAATTGCTTGACTTGCTCTTTTTCCCACAGTGTTGGGTCAAGATTTTCTTACCAGGGTGAGTTTCAGTTCATATTCTCTATTTTCACTAGCTGAGTTGCCGATTTGTAGAATGTCTGTCAATTCAGATCTTTTTCATATGTCAGACGGCTTGCCCTTGAATGTTTGCCAGTATAAGAAAAAGGGAAAATTTCCAACCAACTAAAGAAAGAATTCCAAGTGTGGAATAAGAAGATGACTTCAAAAGTATGAGTCTTTTTTTTCCCCCAGGTTCTGAACTTAAACTTAATTCATACACATATTTGAATCTACAGCTGTGAAAAACGGCACCTTCAGGAGAAGCCCTTCTGTCACTGACATCTTACCTAGCAGGAATCTAAGGGAAGCAGAATGGCCTGATGGTTTTCTTTTCCTTTGTGTCACTATGAGAAAGAGCATACGGGGCTTGGAGTGCTAATTATGGATATAGAACTGTATAAAGAAATTGTGCCCTCGGCACTGGACTCCACTGTGTGGATTAACTCGACCAACCATCGGCACTTTGAGTGTCCTCGGTTTGAACTAAAGAGCCAAGACCTGTCAGTAGACAACTCATATCTAATGCAGATCAAGCATAAAAGAAGATTAAAACTGCAGTTGCCAAAGGATATATGCTTACATTACTGCAGACAGGGATCTGCATGGATATAATCAGTTCTCCACAATAAAAGGTTTCTCTGGTTTATCTGTTTCCTACTGCCATGATGCAATGTGGAAATGTGAGGTATTTTTTCTACATGGCAAAGGCAAATTTCACTTGCCAGACTTTTAATTCTGATCATCCTTGATTAGTGATTTTGTAACTCATATTATCATACTCTAAATCATCATCTCATTGGGACAATATTTCTGTGTAAAATTATTTTCTTTCCATTACAGGTGGTCTTTCTTTTTAGTGTGTTTGGCTCTGAATTCCTTTGTAGAGGACATATGTTTTCTCTGCTGACTATAGAAAGATGTATTATAAAAAAGGAGTCTAATGAAAGTAACTTGTTTCACCAGACTAAATTTAGACAATACGAATATTGTGTAATAACTTTTCTTATGTCCTAGCAATAATGATTATCTTTCCATATGCAGATTTTAACAAACCTTTTTCTTATCATAGAAAGGGAAAGAAGGTCAAATACACTTACAGGAGTCTTTACCATAAATTGAACAGGGGAAATACAGTGTCTATGGGAAAGTATGGATAGCACTGGAGTAGGACAAAAGGAATTTTGCTCGCCCTTTTCCAGGGGCGAGCAAAATCAACATCCTTGTTTTCATCAACAAGGATGAAATATTCAGTTTGAGTAATTCACTTTCAATCAAGATATTAAATAACTTGGAACAATTCACTTTATTTTCTGATAAAATTGAATCCTCTCTAAATGTATTTAGTGCAAGATTCTACACTGTTTGTTAGATAACACATAAGAGTACAATTTTCTTTTTACAAAAAAGCTGGTGTGGATGGATAG
>VYZT01027003.1:0-20548 GCA_013400735.1 Pomatostomus ruficeps
TCAAGTTTACAAGGAAGCCACATAGATTTTTTGGTGTGTTATATCTTGATTCTAAGTTTTGTCTTTCAAAATGGAATAAGAAGACAAAGATGGAAGCACAGCAGCAGCTTCTAAATCCCTTGCCACTGAAGGTTAAATATTTCTATTAAACAGCACAACAGGAACAAAACCACACCAAATCATGAACCTCATTGCTCAAAAGATGGTTATTTAAGAAGTGCATACTTACCTTCTTAACCTCCTGTTCTTAAAAAGTTTTAATATCACAGCTTATACTGAAGAAAGATCGGTAGTTCTCCTTTCCCCATTGTCTTCTTTTACATTTACAACCCAATAAATTAGGACTGACATGTACAGATGCCATTTCCTGTGGTTCCTAAGAATTTCAGCATTTTGAATCTTTGCTACTGTTTCACAGCCTATGAATGACTCAAGATGGCAATTATCGTCCCTTTGCAGATAGTCAGATTTTTCTTCCTACTTTTGAAACTGCTTTACTACATAGAGCTATAAAATCCCTTTTTCCTTAAACAAAATTCAAAAGAGAGGGGGGAGGAGTAGAAAGAGAAGGATGCATTTCTCCATGCATCATTTTCAACTCTTATTCTTACAAAGTAATTTCTCTATAACAAACAAGTACTTTCCCTTCTTCCCTGCACCTCATTTTCTTTGTAGCTGAGAGAAAAGCTCGTATTTGTTCCATAAATCCAGTAGCACTATGAGAATAGAATACAAAAGCAAGGAAAAGGAGAGATGTCAAACCATCATGGGGTAAATTAATGCTCCACTCTTCAGTGGACAACCTTTGATTCCAGAGAGAAAGAGAAGTATGACCAGATTTGAAGTTTCTCTACTGAGAAGATGAAGGATGAAATCCTTTTTGACATTATCCTGCTGTGAGATTTTAACCATGAGATTAGATTTGCTGTTTTCCACATACTGCTTAGTATGCAAAATGTGTTTCTGATTATCCAGCATGTGTATGTCATTCATGCTTTTCATGCACCAGTGAATTCCAAAGGTTAACTATGCTATTTCATGGAAAGTAGCAAAAGATTATGATTTTACTGTGGGATTTGGAAAGAAGATTAAATTAGGACCAAAAAAAAAAAGTCCCAAAACATCTGGAATAGTGTCAGCCAGTTTAATAATAATCAGTCTCCTTTGTGAGAAGTGTTAGTGAAACAGGTGAGGTAGAAGCAAATCTCTAAAGCACGTAGAGAACTACCTTGCAGAGGAAATAAAATGTTCTTTAGCCACTGCTGTTAGGTTTGTTTGGCTGGGGGCAGAATGGGGTGAAAATATTTAGAATGTGCAGCTGAATTTCAGATAGCTGTAGTGCCCATGGTAAGCAAGATAAGGATGTCCAAATAAAAGAAAGGAAAGCACAGGAGGACATATGGCAAATTAATAAAGGGGTGAAAAAAATGCCTCAAAGGCAGAAAGTACTCTAATATTGAGGGCATCCTCTTTCTTTAAACCACACAAAGGGTTGGACATCTGCTTTTCAAGGACCAGTGAGAACAAAGCAGTGAATCACTCAGCCTAGATTTTTGTGGATGGAATAAACTGATCCACTCATCTAGTAGTAAGACTCAGAACAAGGAGTTCAGCAAGAAGAATTCATTTTAAAAGCCTAGAAGTGAGAAAAAGCTGAGCTGAAGTTTAAATTGTTAACTGTAAAGAAGGGAAAGGAGGTCACCTGGTACAACTTCCTCTATCTACCAACTCTCCATATACACCATAGTGCAGACATATTTTCTCTCAAACTGTGTATGTTTGATATAGAAGTAGTCTGTATTACTCAAACTCAGGAGTAGAAAGTTTCCAACCACCCCTCATAGGCTGTTGAGATGGACACAGAAGAAAACTACATCCTGATAGGAGACTTTTCTTCAGTTTCTAATGCTTTGCTTATGTCTAGAAGCCTCCACCCACTATTTCAAAGTGGTTTGCAAGACATAGATGAATTTCATCCTTTTATCACAAATACATGAATAATTGGCAGATGAATTTTATGGGTGGGGAACGCAAGGCCCAAAGTAGGTAGCAGACTTGCCTTCAAGCTTCCACAAGAAGAGGCCCTCCCTTATCAAGTCCTTCCTGAGAATTCATTTTATCTCTTCAGTGTGTTTAATACCCTGATGCAACACTGACACAAGGACTATTTAAGTCTTAACCACTTCCCTACCTTTGGTAACTTTTCTCTCAGGCCCTCTCACCAATGCCTTTTTTGGGGTGGTGGTAAAGGGAAGGGCCCTCTTGCTGTGTCAGAGATAGTGAAGAAAGCTGCAGTGAGCACAAGAGCTCAAGAAACTGTAAAAATGAACAACTATATTGGTATCATGTCATTCCACCCAAGATTTTTTCTTCTCAGAGCTGTGTGTAGAACACCTGAACATACCAGGCAGCAAGGTGGTTTCCGGCTTTGCCAAATCCCTTCCGGGGAAACACAAGCTGCCACTACAGATCTGAACAGACCTTCAAGATCTGTGAAGAGCTGCCTGTTGTTCCTGGAAAATCAGGAGTGTAGCAATTGCAAAAGAGCAATGAAAATAAACCAATCCACTGCATGCAAAAAAAAAAAAAAAACCAACAAAAAACCCAAACAAAAAAACCACCACCCTCCGTGTGTGTTATGAAGCTTTAACTCCATTTTAACTCCCTAAACTCAGTTAACGTTTCAGACACCCTTGGGTTCTCTTCTTCCAGATAATCCCCCTCAAAACCGTTTGCCAAAAGCAATGGCACTACAGGACACTTGAAACATAAAACATGTCAGTGTGGTAGCTATCATCTTGTCAAACACACTGGTGATTGAACGGTAGACTTCAAAAGCTGAAACCATAAGTTTGTACAGCACACATGAAAGCTGCATAATGCAAAAGGGAGCTGATATGTCACCTAACAAACATGATGAGGAGGTTATTTAGTTGGGCTAGCCTAAACAACTCACCATTTATAATTTAAAGAAATTATAGCAATAGAACCAATAGGACATCAGAGATGAAGTAATTCTTGCTTTAAGTCTTGAACAGGCTTTTTTTTAGCACTACTATACACTATTAAACACCAGCCAATTTCAGTCTCAAGGATGCCTGCATTTCAAGAGTGACTCATATATGTGACTAAGAATGTTTTGGAATTCTTCAGATTCCAAAGAAAAAGACAACCTATAAATACAATTTATTGAAAGTGCTTCCAGCTCAAGTAGAAGCCTTACTCATCACAGGAACACAGATAATTCTATACTGTGGTAGGTGTGTGCTTTGGTGCACAGGGAGGCTGAGTCATGCTTAAGCACATGAGAGGAACAATGTGGTCAAGGAAATGCAATGGCTTCCTCAAAAGGAATAAAAGGAGGTGGCAGCAGAACCAGGACAAAAAGGAATATTATTTTCCTATTAGAACTTGTGAATCTTAATTGGTGGNTGAATCTTAATTGGTTGTATGAAACAGGGTACTGAAATGGATGAACAGAGATAAGGAACACGAACAGTATGCAACAGTGTCACCCCTTTGTAACAGTACTGGCACACCTTAGCCAGGACAGTGCTGTCTGCTGACCTACATTTCATATTCTACTGTTCTCAAGGCTTTCTTCCTCTACACATTCTTTGATTCTGTCCTGACATCAAACTGACAGTTTCTGAGAAAACAGCTGCCATATTGTAATCTCTGTTTCTGAAAGCAAAGCTGCAACAAAAGACAAGCATTAGCAGAAATCTCTCTCACATGACCTTTGAAAGACAAGATTCATATGTGGGAATGGAATAACAGTTCTTTAAGCATGCATGTTCTCATCATAGATGTGGTCCCTCTGCCCTTCGTGATGAAATATGGAAATGTCCAGCAAATCAACACACAACTATTCAGACAAAAAGCCTGTAATTATGTATTAAAAACATATTTAAACATCATGAGGCAGCCAGGACTACTTGGGACTTCTGCCCTTAAAAATATGAAGACAGCACCCAAAGTCATTTCAGATGGAATCAAACTAGGGAGATGTAAATAAGGATTGAACACTGTTAGAGTTTTTCTTTCTTTAGAGAATGGTAGATAGGTGTGACTTTCAACGGCAACTGTAAGAATAGGCACCAGCAGGCAGCAAGAAAGATCTGAGATGAAGTCTTGAGGATTGCTATGATTCAAAAAATAAGAAAAAAACCCCAACAAATGTAACAGTTTTACAGTGACCAAATTCTTAGGTTTTTTACTAATCCTAAACGTGTTGGCAAAAATAACGCATTCCTCTTCAGAAGTTTCCTTGGTACTGAACAGGACCATTTGGGAAGGTAGTACAGACACAGCTTTCCAGGATCAAGTTCTTCCAAAGGCAGAATGAGGACCATCACTGACCTTATCACCCATTTTTTAGGTCCTTTTCCAATTTAGAGTCCTGTTTGAAGGACTTTAGAAGAGAAGGGGAATTTGTGTTCTGGAAAGTGAACCAACCTCCACATTCAGGCAGCAGCTGTGCTGGTACCACATTGGCACACGGAGAAGGCAAGTGCCACATTATGTGTTTGGGAGTGGCACTGGTGTTACACAACCTCAGGAATATAACACTACAATCAAAGAACTACACTGCGTACAGAAGAAGGAAACACCATAGCCCTAATAATGGGACAGAGTCTTCTGGGAAAGCGTCATGGCTCTGTTCCTAAGCCACACACACAACAACAGGATAGTCTGATTGGGAGGTCCTCTGAAGGAGGAGGACTAGTAGAGATCACACGCCAGCTAAACAACCAATGGATTAAGATAATTTTAAACAAAAGAGCTATCAAAAAATCACTAATATTAAAGAGCTTTCAGTGCATCAAGGACAAATAGAATAGACTTCTTCATAAATCTCAAATGCATTTTTTTCCTTGAACCTTATAAACAATGATACAGAAAAGGTGCACTTCTTTTGGCATGTTGACTCTGCCACAAAGGGGCACAGACACAAATTTTGCTATGCCGTGCTCATCTCCACAAGTAACAAAGCGGATACTATTAAGAAAAAGACAGAAAAAGAACCAGCCTACAACTATGTGGTACCCACCAATGCTGTGAGATGGGAGTTGACATGGAGTGAGCTCCTGTGAGAGGACACAAAATTCTCACAAACCAGAGTATTATTGTGGGAGCGTGGGAGGAGGGCTGAGGCACAAGAGCTCCCAGACAATCAGAACACTGAGACACAAGCAAGGGATCAGATCTAATTGGAAGGTCAATTTTGTTAACTCAAAGTTATCTCTAAGATGATACTTTCAATCCTAAGAAGGGACTGTCTTAACAAGTGGTAAGGCTTCATCATGACATAACCTGTAATCTTGACACAGTAGGGACAAATGATCAAAGAGTCATTTCATTTTGTGAAATTTCTGAAGGATCAGTTTGGGACATACATCTTGTCTTAGCAAGCATACATACAAATTTTACAGAAAAAAACTATCTTCCTCTAGTGACTGGTAGCCAACACAGCAGACTGGTAATGAGTGATTCTAGACATAATGGTGATTGTCATTTAACCCAGACAGCAAACTTGGAGTTTTGGATGGTGAGTATCCCAAGTGCTTTGGAAATTTAAGCCATATGCATTTTACTGAGTCAGTGATGCTGATGTCAATATTCTTTTAACTAATGGGAGCTTACAGGAACAGGAAATTATTTAAAGAGGCTTCAGGAAATCACTACTATTTGCATGCTTCCAAAAGTAACTCATCCCACTTAGTTCTAAACTGGCTAGAAAAGAGAAACTACTAAAGAGAAATGTTTTCCAGGCAGAAGAGGCAATGCCTCCACTGCTTTCACTGGAGGACCACCTCATCAAAAATTAACTTCTCTTTTGGTCCAATTTTTACCCTTCAGCTCCTTTTACCTTCCATTTCCCTGTCTCTATTTGTTCTTCAAAATACTTACTTCTGTGGACCCCAAGAAAGGGTGCTCTGAAGCACAAATGAACTGAATGCTCGAAACATCTTCCAAAGTATTTTAAGACTATTGTAATGATAATTAACCACTCTTAGAAAATTAACAGTGAGTAGTAGTCCATCCCCTCGTATCATCCTTTCCCACTACTGAAGATACCACCTCACAGGGGAAGGAGCATGTAAGAAAAGAGCTGCTAAGCCACTCGCAGAAACTAGCAAACCTCAAGCTGCATTAGGTGCGCATAAGTGTAGTGAAGGGTATTGCAATGGAAGCAAACTCATGAAATGGACAGTAAGGTAAACAAGTAGATGCACAGAGTGCAACAATGAAGTACTGAGTGCTGGAGAGGGGAACCTCTCTGAAATCTATTATACCTTCACATCCACGCTCAATCTGCCCACTGCGGTGCAGAGCATCATTGATAAGGTCAGGCAGACGCCCATTCAAGTCTACAGATGCCAGACAGCCCTGAAATCCATCACGTGAGGCCACTAGCTTCGGGAGGTTGCTATACATGCCTTGAGCTAGGCCAGCAATGTAGAGATCACCTAGAAGAGAGAGGGGTAAATATACAAGAAGAAGAAAGTTACACACCTTCTAGAGTCACTTTTATTGCCACCAAACATGAATAAAGCAAAGTGAACACATGTTCACTTTAAAACAGAGGAGGATTTTATGCAAGAAGTAATTTCTGCTTCCTTTACTACAAAAAAGCAAAGCAAACCCTGAAACAAAATAACCAACTAAAACAAAAATAAAACAAGAAAAAACCCCTCACAAAACCCCCTGAATAATCCCATTTGTAATTACTACCTAACTAGAAAAAAATGCAAAATGACAATTTCTGAAAAAGCAAAATATGACAAACTATTTTGTTACAAGAAGTTGTCAAACAAAAAAGAGATAAATGGATTTGAAAGCCAAAATGTGCAAAGTCCAGATTTACTGTTCTGTAATGCATGGTTATTGTAAGCTTTCTCTTGTTCACTAGTGGAGCCAATCTTGTAGACTTTACCTTTAAGATCCAGATTTTTGGCACCATTGATAACCTGAGTGACCACCTTAGTGTCCACCTTCAGGCTGTGTGTGTTACTGTTGTCTCTGGTAATGACGACATTGTGCCATTGGTTGTCATTAAGAGGACGATCACTGTTGCCTTTGATAACATTAGGTCCATTTCCAAGGTCAAACACATAGTGTATATACCTGTAAACATAGCAAGAACTAGTCAAAATCCTGGAAGAACTCCACATTACTGATCCTAGCCATAGCTCATAAATTAACTTTATAAAGTCATGAAGGGAACTATCTCTGTGTTAGAAAGTTCTAATAAGCTAAAATACTAGCCACTGCTTTGAAAGAATATGGTTGTTTCCACCAAGGTGTAAGGATTAGTATTTTGAGATGACATTTCAAGTAATCAGATTCTAACCATAACACATTCCTCTTTTTCACAAAGTTCTCTCAGATCCACAAAAACACTGTCTGTACATATAATTATTTTTTAAAATTGGTAATATTGATAAATGTACTGGGAAGCAACACTAGATATGCTTATTTGGGGCATATATTTCCCACATTCATTCTGAGTTTTGAATAACTCCCATAAGAAGTTAATCGGGAAACTCACTTGAAGTATTGTACTAAAATTCACATGAGATCCTAGACTTATTCAAACAGCTGGAAAACAATTAGCAATGCTTTTGGCAAAAAATAAAGACCCTAATGAAGACTGAAGTCATGGGAGTGAATTATTTATATAGTTCAAACACAGAAATCCACCTGAGGATAGAAGAGAAGTATTCTACTTAGGAAGGAAAAAAAAACCCAAAAAACAAAAGACAACAAAATTAAACTCTCAGCAGAGCTCCAGGAGCTCATGACTGTTGCTTTTTTTATTATTCAATGTTCCACTTACAGAAGTATGTGCATAGCTAAAAATGAAAACAGATTGAACTGAAATAAACAGGACTAGTAAACTGTGGAAAACACATCTACCATGACTAAATCGTAGGAGATCAAAATTTGTTCAGCTAACAATGGATTTTTTTTTAATAAGCTATTGGACTTTTGTAAAGAATATAGCAGCTCAAAAGCAAGCTGAGTTCGCTTTTCGTCAAGCATCAAAAGCAGAAGTACAAATTCAGCACACATGCTTTTTCTTTTTCCTTCACTGGAGATGGCAGAAAAACGAGTATTACAATGGGAAAAAAAAAAAAGGGGAGTGGGGAGAAGGGGAGAAGAGAGATACAGAGCCCTCAGCACATTTCCTCTTTCTCTGTGGTAATCTGCAAGGTTGACAGGACAAAACATTAGTCTAACTATGTCCAAACAACTTAAAACACAAATGTTTGCACTGTAAAAATGTCCTTCCCACAGCCACAGGAGGAAGTCAGTGATAAAATCAGCAGTCTTAAGCTTCAGTGTTTATGTTTAAATGCTTTGTCTTACAGTTCAGCAAACAGATAAAACAAGAATATCAGGTGAATTTCCCTTCATGCAAGCATTTTAAGCTCACCTGTAAGTAAGTTTATCTATAAATAAGCTCATAGAAAATAACAGAAAGCCACTTACCCCTTTACTAGTTCAACTGCGATAAAGTCATTGCCATCACCACTGTTAAAGAGGATGAAACCATCAGCTGAGGTGGTCTTGAACTGAAAGAAGAGGTGCATAGATGTATAAGCCTGCAAGGTGGCCAAGCTCAAGTAGCTGCTCTTAGTCTTGAATGTCACAGGGTCAGCTATAATGTTGCGGAGACCAAAGCGTGCCTTCAGCTCGCAATAGTCAATGTCGCCATTCTTGCACAGGTCGATGTAGAGCATCCCGTTGAACATGAGGCTCTGGAGGTGGCCGATGAAGCTGGAGGGGATGACGGAGATGTACCGCTTCTCTGTCATGATCCCTGTCTCGATGTTGTGGAACTCCAGGCGGGTATGGTCACCAACCATAGTGCCTGAAGGACAGCAACAAGGAGGAATATTGGGGATCAGCAACAGGTTATATGAAACCCTTCACGCTCCAGTTTCCAGACTAAGAGCAGAACTAAATCCTACCTGATCACTGTTCAGTAGCTTGCATAAGAAAGGATGTATAAAATCTTGGTGAAGAGGCTTGGTGGACATGCGTGAGTCTAGCAGTTGCCAAAACCTGGCAGAAAAGACAGGAATCTAAAGGGCTATGGGCAGCAAGCTCTGTACTTTTCCCTGTGCTTCACAGACCTTGTTTGTGAAGACCAGGTGTCTCCCTTAAAGCCTACAGTGGTCTATTTAATTCAGCAGACCATCTGCTGAATAATTCGAACACTTCTGAAACAACTTTTCCAAGTGCACTTCCTGAAAACACTTGATAAACAGAAATTAATATAAACAGAGCAGTGAGAGAAGTGAGAACAGTCATAAAATTGCTGATATTTATTCCGTTGTTCCCTCCTGGTGCCTGATGTTATTCTTCTTCTATTAAGAGCATGGCAGGAGGGAAACACACAAAAATGCAACAGGTAAAAAGCCCTCCATATATTTAAATCATCAACCTACCACTTGGGCTATTTACCACATCATGACAGATTTTAACCTGTCAAAATATCCAAGCTATTCAGTGTACCAAATACTACTGTCAGACTACTCCTACAGCATATTTAAATGTTTCACTAAATGTGCTAGGCACCAGTGCAGACACATAACCCATACAATGATGAAATACAACAGTATCGTATAAAGATAAGTTGGGCAATATCAGCATGAAAACCCTTTCAGCCAATCTTATTTTAGCCCTCCATAGTTCTTCATTAAGGTAGTTTTAAGTATTTGGTCACATATGCAAGTATCTTTTCTACACAGGCCATTAAGCAAACAACAGGAATGAATGAAATACTAAAATGTAATTGTTTTCCTATCATTTACTGTACAACTACTATTCAAATTCTGCTACATATAGGACATTATTTTTTTTTCTCATGAAATTTTCCACAGTTCTGCATTGGGTTTACACAGCGTGGTGGTGGCTGTAGGGCAGCCTTGGTGAGGAGAGGCTGGGGCTATCCCATGCCTGATATGGCCTGTTCCAAATGGCTCCGACCCATCCACCACAGGACACAGCTGAGCCCCTTGGCAAAGACAGTTGTACCTGGGGGGAAACGTGTAAGAAAGGACATAATGCTACCCAGAAGTAAGAAACAAAGGGAAAAAAATACCAACTCAAACCACTGTGAACACCAAGGACTGAAAAGAGGGAGGTGGCATTCCAGGTGTCAGAGTGGAAATTCTCCAGCATCCACAGAGAAGACCATAGTGGGGCAGACAACTACACCGCAACACATGGAGGACCTCTGTGTTAGAGCAAGTGGATATTTCCGGAAGGAACTGCCGCCCCTGGAGAGCCTACACTGGAGCAGGTTTTCCTGAAAGCCTATGAAGACTGTTATAAGTAATTGTGGCGAAAAACTGGCTAGAGCTCAGTTGTAATTAATTTAAGATTTATTAGCAAGTGACAGAAAGCAAAAATCCACGCGGGGTGCCCGGGGGAGTCTCTGCTCCACAAAACGGTGCACACCCTGGCCCCGAAAAGTCTTAGCTTTTATACTTTTTTTTCTTCTGGGTCTACATATTATTTCTGTTGTACTCTGTGTCTGCGCATCTGTGTTGCTAGGGGGTCGTTTTCTATCTCCTGGTGGTCGTTGGGCTGAAGGCTCAAAGTCTTCCTCACACCTCTTCTGGGTCTTATGCAACCGGGGAGGGGGGGGGATGATACATTGTTTTCCTTGTGGGCTGCCGGTGTGATAACATCCTTCCCGGCTCCCGCAAGGTCAGTGATTTACACAAAGCACTAAGCAACCTGAACAGTCTCGTTAACAAACCTTTATCATATCTTCTAGTGCTTTCCTAACTATAGACAGCTTGTGAAGGAATCTTAACTATAAACAGCATGTAAAGGGGACACAGGCTACTCTGATCACTCTCTGTTCTCTCATGACCGGTTTAAATGAACAAACATTAAATCTAACTTATCACAGACCACCCATGCTAGAGCATTTCATGAAGGACTGCATTCCATGGGTAGGACCCTCACCAGAGCAGGTCAGAAGTGTGAGAAGGAAGGAGCATCAGAGAGGAGCTGTTACAGGCTGACTGCAGCCACCACTCTCCAACCCGCTGCTCTACCTAATGGGGGCAAGTGGGAGAGGCAGGAAGGAGCAAACCCAATAAAAGAGAGAGTGGCAGACACTATTGTTTATTGTCTTTGTTTCTCACCATTCAACTCTATTTTTAATTGGCAGCAAATTAAATTATTTTTCTCCAAGTCAAGAGTGTCTTGTCCATGATCATAATCACTGCACAGGTGAAGTCCTCTCTTTTAGAAGGTTTTCCAAAGAAAACAGCCACACTACCTGTTGGCCCGTCTCATAACATTTTTAACATGCTGGTCAAATTCACCAGGTTTAAAAATCAGAAAGAACAAAAACATTTAAATTCACACTAGTTTTGTAAAATTTGACAACTGGATAAAGACCTGAATAAATATTTCCAGTGTGCTATAGACAGACAAAATTTAGGAGCAGTATCTTGACTTCATCTGCTGGTCAGCAGGCATATATACACAACTCTCACTGTGAGAGATATTTGTCAGTTGTTGGCATTACACCTGGGAATCATACCAATCACCACAGCTGAATCCAGGACAAACTCCTCCAATTCTCCCCGATTATATCAACTGGGACTTAAAAATTTTCTCATGTTCTGTTCTATCTCCTGAAATCTCCTACCATTTCTCACCTAAGGAGTTTCCAGGCATTAAAAGACAAAAAAAAAAAAAAAAAAAAAACAACTAACCAACCAACAAAAAATCAGTAGTCCTTTCAAGAGTTTTCCTACTAATTGCGCTTTTTTTTTCTCTTGGGGATAAAATGAAAGCTGAACACATTTACAAAGACACTTAGATGATACATCCTGGCTTGTAGTGTATAGAGAGTCAGATTAAATGAAATGATGGTCATTTTCCTACTTAGAGCCTCTGGAAACACTGAAATATTCCTAAGTCACCTCTCATGATCATGTACAAACTGCATTTTTTTTTAGTTTATACTTTGTCCAAATGTGACCAAGTTTTATTCAGAGACGGTAAAAAAGCACAGTTGTTTTTAGAAAAATGTTTTCAGCTATCTAATTCAAAGATGAAGAAAAAAATATTACACAAACCAATTCACCTTTTCCACTTATTCCAAATTTTAGCAGTGGATCTAAATAAAACTGCAATTTATACAAAGACCATGGAAAACTTCAATCCAGGCTGATACAGCTGATCAAACTTAGAAGCAGCTGAAGGCAGTCAAAAATTTCTGACTATTTAGAAATTTAAGTGTCAGGACCAATGCAAATTTTTTTAAATCCTGAAACAGTTCTTCACCAGAAATAATATTATTTGAGTTTGAAAAATGCCAGTTTCCAGAAACTGAAGCAGTAAATGGAGAAATTTGTTTAGACAAACTTTCTTACTTCCACTACTGTGATTCTTAGAGGCTTAGAGTTTCAGTTTCAGTGTTATCAAATGAAAATTTATGATTTTTCCAAACCAGAAGTGTATTTTTTTTAAAATTAGAAATGTCACATAAAAAAACCCCTGCTTCTTTACTTCAAAAAATTAGAAAAATAAAATTAAGAGATGTTAATGCTCAAAGGCAAGAAAACTCCTCTTTTGTTCTTCTACACATAATAAAAATACAAGGCAGTTGTGGTCTGAGTTGGAAAGAAAAGCCAAGACTGGGAAATCTGGAGTACAATGGGACAGGGAGCCAAAATACAGTGGGCATTAAAAATGGAGTGAGGGAGTTTGGAGGACGTGAGCCTAGAATCTTAGAAAAGGTAAAAAATGAGAAAACTGGGGCTGGCTTAATAAAAGAGAAATAGTGTTCGAAGCAGTAGTGTAGAAAGTTAGGAGTAGTTCAGTGAAAAACTGGAAAGGACATAGCAATACAAGATCAGAATCAGGGCAGAGATGTAATTTCCTAGGAAATCACAGGGTGCAATTCAGTGTTTTCTGATCTCATTAGCTATCGGCCCCACCTGCAGAGCTCACCTCTAGCTCCCCCACTGTGCTCTGTTGCGGTGTGTTCTGGCCAGTTTCGGTCTATCTCATGGCCAGGCTCTGCTATGTACCCTCCCCCCCCAGTATCGGTTCTCCACCCCCCGGAGGGCTCTGTATTGTGTAATCCTACACAAAGCCCACCAAATTCAAACCCCACAGTGCTCCCCTATTGGATGTTGTACCCTCCCCCCGCCCCCTCGTGTTTGTATTTATGTATCTGTAACATGCTGTGTCAGTGCTTCCCCGGCACGACACCGGTGTCGAATAAACCATCTGGGAAGCCCCTCCGCCTGTCTCTCCTTCTTCAGCGTGCCTGGAACATCGGTGGACGAGGTGAACCCCTACAGGAACTTCGCCAGCCCACCCGTGCCTTGGAGCAGCCTGGACAGCCCCTGAAGCCGCGGACGGATACATGGTGCCCCCCTGGAAGGCACCGCAGCAGTGCTGTACAGAGTACTGTACTTCCTACAGCAATCAGAAGCTCTCTAGTTCAAGTGGTAGCAGACTGAAAAGATTCCAGCCTCCCCTGCAGTATTAGGGTACTAGAAAGATGTCATAGGGAGGAATATATCTGCCACATTTGTGTCTCATTTACCACTGATGTTCTGAGGTCTGTTCTGAGGTCGAGAGGAATGTGGGACAAAGGTTTTGTGATTAAACAGTAAAATGCTGTCCAGAAGAACTGGATTCTGTCTCTGCCTTAGAAGTCCTACAGGAAACCAAGTCAGACACTTCATTACAAATTTTTCATAGGTGGTCATTAATTGTCTGCATCTAATTCTCTAAGTAGCAAGGTTGAACTAATGTACAGGATGTAATTTACAGACATGCTGAATCTTTCTGATGCAAATGACTAAAAATACATGTCAAATTGGTACCAAATACATCCAACTTTAATCTGGTGCCTTGTTTCCAAACCTGTAAAATGGGAAGCCCACTCATTTCACATAACAGACATGGTAATAAATCCAGTTAAAGCTTCTCAGTTCTGTATAAGCATATTGATGAGTAGTTCATAACACACACACACACAAAATAACAATTAAAAAAAATTAAAAATGCAGGTCTAAATTTAGAGCAAAATTCAGCTGCCATGCATTGTTCCAAACAAGCACTAAAAAGACAGAAATCAAATAGGCTGTTTCTTTTTACTGGGGGCCCAGTTTAGACTTCTGATCTATGCCTAAGACAGCAAGAATCCTGTGGAAAAATCTATGTGACCACATCACTGAAGACTGTTATCATCTGCCCAAGGAAGTGGAATGCAGATTGCACAGAAAATCTTAACTCTGGCTTTTCTGACTTTTGACTTTGCCATGATGGCATTCTTTTAACAGATATTTTTAGCTGTAATGCATCTTTAATTATATAATTCATATACATGTACATATGCGTATCCTATTTTAGTATAGGATTGTATCATTATTATTTATAAACTCAGTTTCGTGAAAAAGAGACTTCAAAAACAGATGGCTTTGGGGGGCCGATTTGGTAATGCAGAGAGTGCCACCTCGTGGTGCTTCCTAAAAAAGCATATCCAGAAGAATTCTTCTCAAATTTAGAAGTAATCCAGATAAAGTGTTCCTTGGCATGAGTCACTAACTCAAAAAGTTCCCTCTTAAATAAAATTCATTTTTCTTACAAGCTAATTTTGACCAAGCCACCATCAAGGCTGACTTCTAACAAGGAGAGGGAATGATTTTTCTTGCATATTGTTTCTTGTTCTCTCTTGCAAAATCAGTCTATATAGCATAGCATATATTTACTTCAGAGAGAAAACATGTTTCAAACCATTTTCCTGTAAGCCAATTTCTTTGGGCTTATTTCAGATTTCTGACTCCTGGCTTTCCAAAACATCTAAATTACCACAATATTTAAAATAATTCACATTCATACAGAAGAAAAAAATACCTTTTCGCAGAGATGGGATATAGTGTTCTGGCACTATGTATGGCACCCATTCCTTTAAGGTGCATTCTGAGCAGAAGCTACTCAGAAAAGAGGATTTCAGCTTTTGGCAAACTAACATGGGTGTCAACTAACAATCATACCCGCATCAGTTTTGCATCCAGGGTTCCCCTTCTTTTTGATTCTATTATCTGCCTCCAGACTGCTGATGTTTTCCTGAAAAACCCAGTTCCTAAAGTTATATAAAACTATAAGAATTTTAGGCCTTCAAAAGAAAAGGAAGATAGGGTTCTGGTTCTTGCAGTCATGGAGAAATGGCCCAGAAAAGTATAATCTCTAAAATTTTGCAATTAAAAAAAAAGGATCAATCTAAAGTACTTTGGTCATTTCAATGCAAATCTCAACCTGGGACACACCAGCTTTCCTGACTGACTGACCTTTTCTTTCCTCCCTTCAACTACATTTCTCTGCAAAAAGAAGTAGGAGCTCAGTAAGTCATCTGGAAATGCAGAAAATTTAAAAAAAAAAAATAATCAAGGAGAAAAAAAAGGACGGACACACTCTGGCAAGTCAGGATCCTCCCTAACCTGTAAACCAAAGTTGAGAACAAACTGCTTTGCTTTTTCTTCTGGATGGCTCTGAGCTATAAGCACAATAACTTGGGAAATAAAAAAACAAAAAAAAACAAAACAAAAAAAAAACCACCAAATCAAACCAAACAAAAAAAAACCCCCAAAAAACTCCAAGAATGCCCAAACTACAAAAGAGAAGAGAAAAAAAAAAAAAAAGGAAAAAAGAAAAACCCCAATGAACAGAAGAGACATAAATCCATGCTCTGTAACACATGTACTGCATGCGGGTTTATCATCAAGGAAAAATTTGTGCAGAGGAACAGTCTACAGAGCCTTGGCTCCTATTCCACAGCATTGGAAACCACCACATGTGCAACTGGGGAATGGAGTGTACTCAGTCTCCCTCAGAAAGAGCCTGGACCAAGAGAAAGTTCTGCTGATCACCTCTGCAGTCTGAAATATGTGCAAGCTTATCTGTCCCTTAAACCCATATCTCTTGTCGTTATAGTTGTCACAGAAGTTTCTGGTGCAGGCTAAGAACAGTCTCTCAGACCTGAGCTTTCATTTTCAACATAGCAACACTAAATAATACACGAGTGGTAACAGAAAGGGTGGGGGGAAAAGATACAAGAACAGGGAGAAGGGGCATAATGGCAAAGACTAGGAATGGAGATGCAAAGATAGTGATGAAAAAATACCGATCCAACACACTTACCCTCAGCAACATCATCATCCACGATCAGCTTGAGGCTCTTTCCTCGCCGAACCACCCGGACAGTGTGCCACTCGTTGTCATTGAGTTTCTGCCCGGCATAAAGTGTTTCAGGGCCCTTGCCTGGGGAGGGTGATAGATGCAGCAGTTAAAGCCAGACCCACAAACAGTTTAGTACCTGCTCAGTGGGAAAAGCCATGAAAATCAACCTGGTGTGATACAGACCAGTGGAGTGTACAGGTGTATAACAGCCTGTAATCAACCCTCACACCTACATCTTCCCAGCTCAGGGAATCACAAACCCTTCCACTTAGTCAGGTGCCTTCCTCCATAAAGCCCTGAGGTCACATGCATTTAAAATGGATAGAAATCTCACTTGTGCTGTGGTACTAATTTCCAAACATCACTAGCACACTACAGTAATAGGAAAACAAGTTGATGACTGAAATTTCTCTAAAGTGGAGCCATTACAGTAGCAATTTTCTCTCCTAAGAATCTGGATTTACAACATCCCCAAGGTACTTGGCATTCTTTTCTAAGTTAAACACACTGGTCTTTCAACACTTCAGTATCAAACATCAGGTTGGTTTCAGTCTCAAAAATAAAATTTAAAAAACCCAAAACCAAAGCAAAAAACCACCAACCCCCCCAGAAAACAATAAAATAAAAAACCCCCACAGAACTTCAAACTCCACCTTCAAAAATAATTTTTAGAAAAGTATTAAAATCTCAAAAAGAAAACCATTCACCAACCTGGCTGATTGTTTTAAGGTTCTTTGGCAAAGCAGCCTAGCTTTGAGGTGCTTATTTCACTCCTTGAATTACAGTCAAAAGAGAAAGAGGAACCATGTCTTCTCCAAAACATTATACCACAGTTGCCCTTGCAAACAATGCTCCTGGGAAAACAGCATTAGTACTACCCATATTTGTCCAGTTTTGCTGCTCACCCATCACAGTTGACAGGCAATTACTTAAAAAATTAATTGTTCAGATTACAGGACTGGAACACCTCACTCATGTCAAATAGTAAGTGAAATTGAATAATGGTGTGTGCTAAATTAAAAGCATCTATCCTCATTTCAGTACTGTACTAGAGTAGGAGGTTTTGATCCAGGTATACCAGAAAATGTAGAATAAGGACAGCCAAATTTATTGCACATTGGGTCTGGACCCACTACACAAACTGGCAAAAGGGAGAACCCAAGAAACAAAAACCAAAACATATTAAACATATTAAAACAGATGGGATAGGGACAATGAGGCACTGCTACAGCTCATCCTACTGCACTGCTAAAACTGAAGTCAGATAGTCCATAGCCCACTGGATGCACAGTGCCTAATGAGCAACATTGCTGTAATTGCTTCTCCCCAAAGGAGGAACATGGGCAAAGAAGGTGGTGTCTCATTCAGCTAGGATACAACGTGTAGTAGAGGAATTCTTCAGAAAGAGACAAGAGCAAAATAAATAGTCTGTTATTCTTTTCAAGAAAATATGCAGTTCATGCTAATAAAAAAAGAGGAGATCAATACCTTTTCAAATAAAGATCATTGCCAGCCAATTTTACAATAAGAGGAAAAAATGTTTTTCTAGTGACCTGAAAGATAAGAGTCATTCTTGGATTAAAAGGATGGGGAGTCATATACGGAAGTTACAGAGAGTATCTCCTTAGCAGGAGAAACCCATAACTTCTGCTGTCTTTCATCCATGTGCCAAAGTCACATATCACACGTGTAAATCCAGCTGAACAAGACAGCTAGAACATGGCCAGAAAATTTAAGTTCTTTGTTTCTTTAGAATCCGACAAGAAAAACTCTAAGAATCTAAGAAATTTATGCTAGATTTACATTAGTAAGTACATTTTATCCTAGAGCAGAATTCACAAAATTGTATCTCTGTATAGTCAGGGAAATTATTGTCTACATCAAAATATACAGCACCAGTTACTATAGTTCTACACAGCCACTTCCCGGGTGGGAAGAGGAAGGAGGTCACCTGGTCCTGTGTGTTTATATAATGCCACCTGAAAGCAGGGGAAAGCGGGGAGGGGCAGAAAATGCTTTTTAAAAAACCCAATCTTTTCCACATATGCATTAGAGCTCAGGAGGGCTCAGCCAAGAGAAATACCCAGTTGTGCTGGAGTCTGCTCAGCTGACAATGCAATGCTTTCTAAACAGTAGCTCTGTGTTCAGCATGGTTGAGTAACTCAGTTGCTGACCTTCTAGTTCCCATTATTCAACCCTAGCCCGACAAAACAGGGATCAGCTAAAAGAGTCTGGGGTTTGGCTTGTCTTGATGCCCACTGTAACACTTTCAAAATGAAACTGAGACACCAACAGAAGTTATATTAATATATTCTCAGAAAATGTAGTTTAGCCAATTCACAAGTAAATGAGTAGAAAGTTTCAGCATTCCCACTTTTTCTAAATGAATAAGTTTGTCTACTTAGAAGTAACTGGTTAACAGCTTGGGCTAAAAATTTGAAAATTAAGCACTGCAGATATTAATTATTTTGTTATTTAAATCCAGGTCTTGATCAGCCTATTTAATCAGTAGGACAAAAAAAGGTTTTAATACTTTTGTTCACTTACCACCCTCCCTTTTGTAAAAATGGGCATCGGCTTCTTTTAGTAGGGTTACCCAAATAACGCTTCATACAAAAATTCAATACATGAGCATGCTTAAGAGCATTCAGATAAATTTTTCAAACCAGACATATCTGATCTTAAAAGAAAGCATTAAACAAACATTATTTCACTCTATTCAAACTATTCTATTTTCAAATGCTTTCAAGACATTCATGCAGCAGTGGGTTGACCTGAAAAGCAGCAAACTGTGTCCCCATTTTTCAGCTGAGAGTGTGCAAATGAATTGCTGCTTCTTGTGTAAGCTCCCATTGAATTCTGAATAGTTCCAAGAATTGTGTATACAGGGACTTTCACATCTGGATAACAAAATTAATTTCATTGAGCATGATGACTACATGTGCTGTTACTATACAGACATTTATTTGTGATCAATTTTTAAACAAGGGCTTGAAGACTCCTAATCCAATGTTGCTGATGTTGGGGAAAATAGAAAGGAAATGGGCCACATGTACCTCATAATGCTGTCCCTAAGAACCATCTCCTGCCTGGTAAGGCATTTCTGTGGTCTTATGTTTTGTAGGTTTATGTTTTTTCTTCCTTTAAAGCTATCTGCACCTATATTATCCTTCAACAAGGATAACAGACGTATGACAAAGCAAAGCAGAAGATTTGATGGACAGAGAAAGAAAGCTAGAGATTTCTATCGTCCCTTTGTACAAAATTCTTTTATGATAAAAGACAAGAAAAGGCAGACAAAGAACTCTTGTAGCAATGAACGGCATGCCTGGAAACACTTCCTATTTATAATACTTTGCACCATTGCACATTAGGGTAATTTCTACAATTTATTTAATTTTTATGCATGGAAAGAGCAAAGGACAACATAACAGGAAACAGAATAAGAAAGTTTTTATTGTAGCAATAATTTAATAGTTAAGCTGGCAGAGCATCACTCCTATTGGCATCTCTGACCATTTTGGTCATTCCACCCCCTTTCCTAATGTTCTCTGAGGAACTGTGCATCATACAGAATTGATCACTACATTTCCTTTTCCACCTCAAATGAGGCAGGCTAGTGAATATTCCTTTTATACTTTGCAGTAGAAACACTACTTAATCAGAACCAAAAATATCTGTCTCTTAGCCATCCCCAAATTCTGGACACAAATTCAGCTGCAGTTCAGGCTGCGTGAGCAAATATTACTTGATTCAGCCACAGCAACTCCTCATCATTCTCCCATGAATCCTCCAACATCTACTCAAACTTGTATGCATATTGTTCATAAAAAACAATTAGTATATGCTTTCAAACATGGAAGAACTCCATCCAATCTGCACAGAGGGTCCCAAACATTGTCTGTATCAGAGGTGCACTGCTGCTAATTAATAGCTTGGCTCAAAAAAACTATGTAAAAGTGCCAAGAATACACATGCCAAAGTATAAAGAATCAAAAAGCAGATCCTGCCTTCCAAAAATGCCAAGTTGCTTTCCACATGCCCCCCAAGAACTCTTTGTTTCGAACAAACAACTGGTCAGAGGGGTTCAGTTCTGAAAATACCTCTGAAAACACACTTGTTATCCACCCTCAGTGGCTAACAGCACACAGAAATGTCCTCCTATAAGGGGTAAAGGAGAAAGAGGGCTAATCCCCTCTAAAGTTTCTCACAGGTGGATCAACGTGTGCTTTTACCTTGGTGCAGGCTGTCATCATCTGATCCATTTATAAGATTAAAATGGCCTGCATGAAACCAGGCTACCTTCACA
>VYZT01027020.1:254-12534 GCA_013400735.1 Pomatostomus ruficeps
CAACTGAGAAAGGAACATAGATACAAAACTCAAACAGCTAATGGACTAGAGTATACCTTTAGGATCCTTTAGGATAGGTGGCAATTTACATGACTAAGTAAGAAAAATAACAGTAATTTGAAGAATTTCATATGGAAAAGGAAGTCTGCTTAAAGAAATCAAAGTTGCCCAGATAAGGATTGCAAACCCTTGATATAACTAACATTGCATGCAACTAACTCTGGAGTGTGAACCATTATCTGAGCCTTCCATTCTTCTATTTATGGCAATCTTTGCATAAGACTTGAAAGCAAATACTACTTTAAGCCTGTAGAGATGTGTAATGCCAAGCCCTGAGATTTTACCTGTCTGTAGATCTAGCCATTAGGTTCTGCACTGGAAAAACACATAGGGCATACACATGTTGGTCATTTCTAACTCCTACTCTGTCTGAACAACTAAAGGTTTAGATAAACAATAACTGAAAAGCACTGAATGAAAAATTTCAAATCTTTTTCAACAATTTGGAGTACTTTGAATACCACATTAGTCAGAAATGTATCAAAAATCTCTCTAAAATTTGGTACATCAACACCAGAATTACAATTGTTGCACGCTGAAACATGTCAATTTTTAAACTGGTTTCTTAAAAGACTATTCAGCAGTAGTATGAGCACAGATAAATCAAATACGTAGAGCAAGGAAGTGCCACCTGTCCACTGCAAGCACAGGCAGTCTCTTTTCCTTTCTCTCCTATTCAGTTGCTCCATCAAACTTCTCAAGGATCCTCACTCAAGCCAATGGGCATCCTTCAAAATGCACACATGAAATTAAAACTATATGACAAATGGTATGAAGAAGGACAGGAAAGAAAGAGTTGCAACAAAAGAGAGCAATGTAAAAGAAAAACAGCTTTCCAACCACCCCAAATGCATCAGTTGGCAGTTGTAAGTGACCATCAAAACCTGTGCCTTTTCAGCCAGAAAACCTTTTCAACATAAAAGGTCAGCCAAAGTTTGCAGAGCAGTACACTGAATTCCTTCTCCTAAGGACAACTTCAAACAGGAATTGTGGCTGCACAATTACAAAACAATTGACAAAGCAGCCATATACAACAGTTTAAAGCAAAATCTGCATAACATTTTAATACAACAAACTACTCAGCAGTGTCCTGCCACAAACAGCAATGGGTAGAAATCAACTAACAAAACATTTTTTATAAAAGCTAACAGTTATTTCATATTTACTGCTTGTTCTTCAGAAACTAGCACATTTTCCCAGTATTTTCCATCAGACCTAATTACAAACAAATCAACAAAATTAAAAAAAAATATTGTCTGAGGTAATTTAAATAAAATATAACCTATTAGACAAGAAAAAAACCCTTAAACTTGTGAATTGCATAAAGGTGGACTAAGAGGCAAAAGTCTATTTACAACTGGACAAAGAAAGTTGTCATAATCCAGGGATTGTGACAAACATCTCCCTGAAAGCAAGCTCTTGTGACACCTAGATGTTAGCTCTGCTAAACTTGCTTTACATACTTCATCTAAGAAGAATAAGTAATGACTGATTTCTACTGAGAAAGCAGGCTGAATATTAGGAATAAAACTCCCCAAGACTCAAACTGAGGTCTCTGAGCCTGGTGATCTCATTAATGGATAAAGAATGACTCAGTGCTTACAAGAAGTTTTAATGAGCAGGTATCAGACAGCGTAGAGGTGTACACAGCACCAATGGCCATCCATCTTCTCTTCAGAGAGTTGAGCATGGCAAACTGTTTTCCACCTCTGAAAAGCTACCTAAGAGTGACTGTAATAAATGTGTGGCTGCAAATACTTTAGACAGAAAAATTAGATGAAACAGCCATTAAACACTAAATTATCAATAAATGGAAACTCCACAACCCAAAACACAAATACCCATCAGCCTAATTTTATGCAAATACTTGGCTGCTCTCAGAACAAGGGTAATATAATGTAAGCTTCTTGGGGCCTAAATTTATGACTGTACACAGCACCTGGTATGCCCAGGCCTAATTTCTAACTGGATTCTTTGAATGTTGTAACAAATTAAGTACCAAGAACATTCATCAAAATCTTATACAACATGGTAAAGGAAGACCCTTATGAATATTAAGACTCAGTGCAGCCAGATTAGTAAATGGAAATTCTACATGAACTTTGAGTGGAATCTCTTTCCACCTTTCAGATAATTTATAGCTTAATGTCAGCTAAACATAGTAACTAATCCCATTTGTCCACTGAAAGTAAATTCTTGGCTGCTCTTCCAACGTCATTGCAGACATTGCTGTCAATCCCCAAACTGTGGCCTGACCAATCAAAGTGTCAGCACTTACCTGCTGCTCAACACTTCAGACACATGGGCTGTCATATCAGTCAGTGACTGATCAGGCGCAGAAATCAGATAAAGCTTTCTCTTGACAACCAGATATGATCAGAGTCCAAGTTACACATCAGTCTCTGAAGCCTAACCAATGCATGCTCACGTTAGTAGGAGGCAGCTTTACTGCTTATGACAAAGCTGCCATCATCTCTGCAAATCCTTGCTGAGAACAGGCCAAGGAGAACAACAATAGGTGCAAAAAACAATCACTTACACACAGAAAAGGAGGAAGGGGTTAAGTTTTAAAAAGCCAAACAACCAGCCCAAGAAGCAAAAGTTCTCTCTTGACTCACAGAAGAAGTAAAAAAACGAGGAGAAAAAATGACCACCTTGAGTCAGAATTCTCACTAGAAAGTCTAAATCCAGCAGTGAAGAAAGGAGCTGTTCTTGAAATAAGACTGGTTCCTCTCCAAACACACTTTGATTTTTAAACCAAGTGCAATATATCAACTGAAAAGTGATAGCAGAAACAAAATGGTATCATTAATCTTACAGAGGCTACTGAGTAGATGAGAAAAAATTTTAGTTTATACCTGTGCTTATGCAGGTTCAGAAGGTAGGCCTGAAATTTAAATCCTGCATAGGCATCTTTTTTCCAGCCACCTCTTACCCTGATCTTGGCTGCATATGAATCAATGAATGAAAATGATTTTAGAATTTATATTTAGAATTTTAGATGCTTGCAGCTTTCTGTCTTTGCAAGGTAGGACTCCATACAAGTCATCTGGCATACTCATCTATCAGGAAGAAGACACAGTCATCTCGCCAAGATGCCATTCCCGCAGTGAATCCGCAGCCCCAAGGCAACAGAGAGCAAATGCTGTCGAGGAGGTGTGACACCGTGCTATTTCTAGCTCACACCAATCACTTCAACACAAGCAACTCGGCCCCAATAAAACAGGTCCAGCCATTCCAGTACTAAGTTTATCAGTAATAATGTCAAAGCTCCACAAAACTTTTCTTCCCATCACAAGTGCAAAAAGCCTATGCCAGGATGACCTTAGATTGTTTTTAGCTCATGAGTCAAGTTTGCCCAGTGCTGTCATCTTCTAATACAGAGCATGAGCCGGACAGCAGGAAATTATTGCAGAAGCCACAGCTGTTGCAGAGTCCAGTCTTCATCTTCCAGCCATGAGAACTGCTCCATTTCCTTCTATGATCAACATGCCCAATGACTAAGAACGGATGGTGCCCCAAACCTGCTACTAATAAAGAAATTTCCACCATTCACATCTCTACGTCTCAAAGGCAAAGAAAGTCTGTCAAAGAACTGTTACTTCTGTACCATCTGCTTAGGAGCTCAAGTACTTAGAGACTTGCTTCTCTAGCATTGTGCATTCACAGTGCTACACCACCAAACCACGTTCAAAAGGCTCAGAAAAATTCAGTACAGTCCAACAGAATAGAATACAGAATAATAACTGTTCCTTATAAGAGAAATACCTCAGAATAGAATCGCCTGACTGCAAATCCACACTGCCACAAAGACTTGATGCCTTTGAGACAAGGAAGATTCTTAAAGGCTCTCTAGACAATATTTTAAAAAAAAAGTTACTAGATTCCTCTGCCCAGAACTCTTCCAGTTTCTTCCTCCATACAAAGAAAATTAGAATCTCAGAGGAAGAGGTGAGTGGAGAAGCACAGGTGTCTGAATTTCACTTTAATCTCCTATTTTTAGTTCTCTATTTGGCTAAGTTAAAACATAAAATGAAAAGTAAAAAATTGCCAGTAAGGAAAACTCTCATTTCAATGTACTTCAACAAGCCACATTAGATCTAAATGAAACACAGATATAAATCCTCAGGGTGTGTACAACAGAGTTCCTAAGAAGCCCTGGAAAGTTAATTCTGTGCTTCAATACCCATACCTGCAAAGTAGCAGCAATGTTTCCTCTCTCTGCTCTTCGCCTCTTTAAACTGAAACATTTATACATGCTCAAAGCTTAAAAACAACTGGCTTAACCATATGTGGAGCTTCTGAGAGTTATCAAAGTACAGATAATATTATTAAAATGAATCTGCTAAAGCAGTAGCTCACACTTTGATTTAATCAATAGAGTACAATTACTCATCAGATTCCTATGGACTATTTTCCTTGAAAACACTCTTGAATACAGTTCTGCATCTATTACAAACCTGTAATTGTTGCTTTTCAGACTCCCAATGTACTATAACCAAAAATTTGAGAACAAATGTACTCCACTATATTGGAGCTGATTGCAACTCCATAACTTGAGCAGCATGAGGGAGGACTTTTGCCCAGCAGATGAACTCCTTTTGCATATAGTTCCTTTGTTCAAATGCATAAATGAAGGAATAACTGTTTTGATAAGGAAAACAACTGCCTCACAGTTTAAAGTAATTATTTAAAACAAAAAAGCTCAGAAAAAAAATCCCCATGTGCATTATTTTTATCCAAGTACATTCCCCAGTAACGGGAAATAGGGACTGTCAAAATTCTTCCCAATTATTTTGTTCCACTTACCCTACAAAAATCTGCAGCTGAACCACAGTATGAGTGATAATCAGTCCTAAAAATCAAAATAATACTACTTCATGATTCAGAAGCAGAACTGCTTGGATGTATGCTGAAGAAGTAGAATATCTGTTTTCCAGTTCCAATTAAATCCCTCTAGTATTCAAAAAGAGGAGGTATTCAGTCCTCTTTGCAAACAAGTGGACATCTGAGAAAAGCATTAATGTACAATTTGATGACCCACCAATACCTACTCAATCACCTCTTTTCTAAGCGAGAGGAAGGGATACAACCTAATGAATAAGAATGAGACATTCATTAGGGTTTTGTTTACACATTACTATTCAATACTAACTTTCAAAATGAACTATGATAAACAGAAGAAAGATAATCTATACATGCTATTATGCAGAAAAGCTGCTGTGTTTTAAAATCACCTCCCTTAAAACAAATTAACATTTAAAGTATGGATAAATTTTTAGTGGGGAGTAAAGTGACTGCTTACAGAAGAGGCTCAGGGTGGGGGGAATTACTTGCACACAATACAACAATAGTGCAAAGATAACAGAAAACGGAGTATTTTCATGCATAAATAAACATATTATTGTAGCACCCTCTGCATGACTTGCATTTGAACATCTAATTTAACAATAATCTTTAGAAACTCTAGGAAGAGTGGAAAAAACAACACTTGTAGAATTCTAATTTGAGGGCAAAAGTACATACTCATCTTTACTTTTACACATTGTCTTTCATCTCACACTTTTTCTTTCATTATTTAGTCTGCCTACCAATACATGTTCAGTGCTACCAAACACCTTACTGACACTCAAGACTAGAATGAAAACTTATTTCTATTGCCTGCAAGCTGCACATAGGCAAACCACTGATTCTGTCTAGCAAAAAAAAAAAAATTAAATTAGGAAGGTACCCTTAATCAGTACCAGGACTGGTGGCCTCAGTCTCTCTTCTCTCTCCTCCACTTCATAATGCCTATTATCTAACTGAAAAGGAAAACTTTGATCCTAATGGTTTCCGACACCTGATGAGAATAAAGAAACACAAAGGGACCTGGTGATGTGTTATTTAACGCATGACTGTTTTAATAGGGCTGTCTAATTTTTAGAGGCACAGGGCCCATATCCAATGCCCCTCACAGCAACCCATCAGCTATTTGCCACATTCCATTCACCACATCACATGACTGCGTTATTGGCAGTTCCTGAAGGTTAGTTTAATCAACTTTTGTATACTATGATAATTTCCTGGGTTAGAAAAGGTTAATTAGAGGCAGAGCTAAGAGCAGAACAATTTGCTATATTTCAACATTAGAAAATTCTTACTGTTCACAAAAATCTGAGCTAAGTATGAATTACAACCAGTTACAAGGTTGAAAAATACAGTAATACTGTGTATCTGTCAATGTATTACACACTGGTGTCCTTGGCCTAATATTCTCGAATGTGAAATATAAGACACAGACTGACAAGGTGATTTTTCCAGCTTCCATTAATCTAAGTATGAATTCACTGAAATATCTTATTGGTGTGTATAACCCAAGTCCTTTAAATCAACATGAACTTTATGCATAGAAGTTGGCTGCTCAGGAAGAACAACTGTTACCTCCTGTAGCAGGTTACCTCCATTGCTGTATCCATCCACAGCTCACACAGCAGAAGTTTCAGGTCACTAAGGACAACTTCTTTTTTAAAGCTTTTATGTCTAAGTTAGCTAGATTTCCTATTACCAAGTTTGAAAAAGTAATCTTCCATTAAAACCCAACTCAGCTCAAGACAAAACCCCTACATCTGCATTTTTAATCAATTCCAGTGTAAAGAAGCTTACTGATAAATTCTCAGAAATCCATTCTACACTTGTTACCCTACAAAATCACAGAGGACATACTGAATTTTTTGTCACAAAGGAAAGCAATTAAATCCTAGCCTTCATTTTTGAAGTTAGCCTTAAGGTGGAAATGGCAGTTAGTATTTGTCCTGACAAAGCTGGCATGCTACAATTATTTGGGGTCAAAAGGGAAGGAAGCACTACTAGATTACACAATTTTTTTACTTGCAATGGTAAGGTAGTAAAATAAGTACTCTTCTGACACAAACTGGTCCCATATTTCAGTCTTTAGACTGGATTTTCCTACAAAGAAAATAAAGTCTCTCCCATCACTCCTCCCTCCTCAAGGTAGTTCATATACAAGCTTCAAAAATTTAAATGCCAAATTGGGAAGAGGAAACTCTACCTGTTCTGTAAAAGAAGTAATTCTCCAGGCAGCCAGTAGAGTACTTCTCCTTACCAGCAAGTCTAACTCCATCATAACATGATAAAAACCAAAATCCATCACTAAGTAATCTCCCTGATAAATTCCACGCCTGCTATTTCAAATACTGACTGCTCAGATACCACCAACCACTCTAAACGCAAAGGATTAAACTAAAAATTCTGAGAAAAGACCCTCAGCATGAACAAAGAATGGTGAAGCCAGATTCGGTTATCCTAGAAAGTATTAGCCTCCATGAATGCTAGAATTTGTTTGCTGTAACTAACAGCAGATGAAATACAAGTGCCATCCAGAACCAGGGGATACACAATACAGCAGTCACATCTCCTTTCTGATGCAGGGAAGTAGCCAGCTAAGGTTAAAATGTGTTACAGAAGAGCAAAGTTCCTGTTTCACCACTGCTTCACCCACCAGAAACAAATTACTACCACTCTGATTTATACTACCACCAAAGCCCCACGCAGTAGTCCACTTGCCAAGCAATCACCAGCCTCCTGCAAACCCTACAGGTCAGAGTTAATCCAGCTACCCAGAGGCTGCAGCTCAGAAGCTGGTTTTGTATCCTATACAATGCTTCTGTCAACACTTGAGAGACCCCAAACCTGATTAATTACATTCGTCTGGGACCCTCCATCCAGCCAGCATATTGTTGAAAGCTGTTGAAGCAAGGCAACAGTTGCAATCTTCTTCACACCATGCATAAGCCAAACTTGTCATTCCCTGTTTGAAGTGCCATTAACTGGCCAGATTTACAGCTCCTAGCCAGCAGCTCAGAAGCAGGGCATTGTAATGACTTCTACTAATCACTACAATTTGCCTCAAGTCTCGTGGAAACTTGGGAGCCTTTTGCTCCTTCTAGTCCAGGTTACAGAGGTAACAACATTTCATCCCAAAAGACTACTTCTTTCCTTCCAGCCACAAGTACTTCAAAGCCCACAAAGGGACCAGAACTGTACATTTGTGTCTGATTCAGGTAACACGAGCAGCAGCAAGAATTGTGCCATCATTTCAATAGTTTTATTTATGTACAGAAATAAAATGCTCCGTTATTAAAAAGCCTAAACTAAAAAAACCAAACAGAACAACTAAACAAACAAACCACTAACACCCCGCAAAAAACCCGCAAAGCCCCAAAACAAACCAAAAACCACAACAATAAATCCCAAACCTTTAAAATTTAAACCTTTAGTGTTACTTGATTGGCTAAAAGAAAATTTACTACTATCTTTCCTACACCTGGTCATTTATCAGTCCATAAATCCTGGAACATCCTTTAAATGACAATTTACACCATGTTTTTCTTTACAGACATCTATTGCTAACAATAGAAGGGATTTATTAATGTGATTCAACATTCAAAAAGGAAGAGAAAATTACAAGATGTCCTTCAAACACCTTCAACAGATGCACAACATCTCCAAACAGGTAAGAGATATGACCAGGATGAAGGTGGTAAGTCACATCAGGCATCCTCGGAAGTTACTTAAACACCAAGGAAACCATCCCATTGGTCTTTCAAAGGACCATGGGTGGGGGTGTTATCCCAAACATTTTCTAAGAAAGGCAACAGGAAAAAATTACTCAGAAGAGATAAATTATGTAGCTCATTGAAATAAATTGCATCCCACTTTCTAACACATTAACAAATTTATGCTTCCAGACAGCTCATTATCCATGTAGAAATTCTCTTCTCTCCCATGGCTTATTTCAAGACACATCTGGCCTATATTATCAGCATAATCAAGACTCTGCAGGCCAGGTTATCTATACAGAAGGCAATTACCTCTTGTTTTGTTTTAATTTTATTCATGCCTTTTTAGTTAGCTGTTACCTTAATGCCTGCCAAATGGCCTTCCCCACAACTTTTCTGAGGATCCAGAAAGTTGGGTGGACCGTATTTAAATTGATCATTGAAAAGAAAAAAGGAAAAGCCTCTGAGATACCGAAGTATATTAATGCAATCACCAAGGAGGACAAGCTTTATGCACTTTACTTCCCTTCCCTCTCATTCTGACTGATTAACCATGACCTTATGTTTAAAATTGCTATGCGGGTCAAACCCTTGTGAAGGCCTGGCTCGCCTATAAAGCACCAAGGTTAATCTTCAACAGATTCCATTACAGTCCCTTCAGCTATTCTAGCAATGTTGTTTGAACACGCTTCCTCCACAGACCAGGTCTTTTTCCAAGGTGGTGTTAGCTGTCTTTTTATTTTGAGAAAGCAGACTATGTCCTTGTCTACAGCCCCCATACACAACCCTTCTTATGCTGGACAGTATGGAATGCAGTGCAGGCTTTGCCCACTCCAAGAACGAGGGGTATAAACAGCCATACGGTCACTAAACACAGTGACAAGCAGGCTTGCTTTTGCTGGCGTCCATCGTAAGTCAACCTTGCCTACCACATCTTTTCACTTAGCAGCCAAAAGCCATTTGCACAGGAGAGGTGATGAGTTAACACATTATTTAAGTAGTTGCCAAAATGCTTCTTCATTAGCCAGCCTTTAAGCATCCTCACTTCGTTAGCAGACAGCATAATGAAATACTTTAGACCATCACCTTTCTGCTTCAGAACACCAACCTCAAGGATGAAATAATATTCTAGTGTTGAGGTCAGTCAGAATCAAAACCTCTTTTCTAAACAGTAACAACAGGCACAGCCTCAGAGGTCAGTCCCTAGGACTCCAAAACAACTGTTGGCCACTCTCATCATGACACTGAGATCTTTGCGAGAAGCAAGCAGCTAAGTTTGCACCCATAGCCAATTTAAATTTAACCCAGCACAGAAACTCTTGGTTAGCTGCACAACATGTCCAGAGAAGTGCCTTTGCAGGAGCTTAAAAAAAAAATTCATTAATATTAAAGCAAGCTGACAATGATCTCTGCTACAATATTTGGCATTTTTCTTTATTCTTCCCCAGTACCACATCCCAGTCTAACTATTTCTGTTGTCTCAGGCATGTTAAATACAATAAACATGCTAAGTCACAAAAACAGCTCTGTAAACTCTCCTCCCTGCCCCAGACTTTTGCCTCAATACACAAAAAGCATACAGAAAAAGCATCCTTGAAGTTATCTATACTGTGTCACTAGCTGTGATAGAAAGGAACTGTAAAATACAGATTGTGAATATACTGCATATCTGCACTCTGTGAGGGTGGATATTGTACCAACAAAATTGAGCATGACTGAAGCTAACAAAACCACTTTGTGCATAACTCTACACAGAACATGCTGTGTAAGCCGAACAACTTCTGGACATCCAACAACAGGTATCATACATGTACATAAATACAGTGACAGTAGTTAGGGTCATGGTTCTTATTGCTAGCTAGCACAGATGTGCTGACAGATGTGAACCATATAGGTAAAATTGAGGAGCAGATAGACTCACTCTGAAGAATCCTGCTGTGATGAAATAAGAACTAAAGATTCTGCCCAGCCTAGACTTTGCAGCTGTCTGCTCCACCTTCCTCCAAAATCATCAACTGCTACAAAAGACTTAAACAAAGCAAACATATGGCCACTCCCCAGCCAACTCAGTATGAAATCCGACAGATGACAAAAAGGTACAACTCTTGACTATTGTCCCAATGTTGAGACTTTTTTTTAAAATGGGTAATTACACAACAAGAACTCCACCCTGCCAGCATAGCAATTTGCTAATCAGAATGATTTACAGTATTGTATAAAACACCACAATATGACCTGCCAGATCTCATCTGTCAACTGCTTTAGTCTACAGAAGCTATTCTGGGTAAGAAAAGGAACTTCCCACTCCTAAACCTTTTCTCTTCACCCACACTGAAGAAAGGTAACAATGAGGACTCCACAGCTACTGATGACACTCTATGACTAGCTCCCGAAAAAGCAAACCACTGTCAGTCATCCCTATACAAAGGGGATACGATACCTAGTCTTCATTCACATCCCAAACAGC
The DNA here is from genome assembly GCA_013400735.1 of Pomatostomus ruficeps. Lineage (NCBI taxonomy): Eukaryota > Metazoa > Chordata > Aves > Passeriformes > Timaliidae > Pomatostomus > Pomatostomus ruficeps. Next base: position 11,343 of record VYZT01027020.1, read on the forward strand.
TCATCACATCGCTTTTTCAAAGCCGAGTTGCATGTAAAACCAAAGAATAAATAGCTTCAAGAGGATTTAACACTGGGGACTCTGTAACTTCATTGACTGGATCAAGAGGCTGGAGCAAAGGCTCAAAAATTTTGTTGTTTCACCAGAAAGGACTAGTGCCAGATGAGCATGACCAGACACACAGTTCTTCAGCCTTGAGCCCTATGCCCAGGAGCACCCAGGACAAGATGCAGGACACTGCTCTGCAGCTTGCGGGACACCAGTGACCCTGTGAAGCCTGTCCACTGAGTGACACAAAGAGATGAAATTTCTACCATGCATTCCCTGTGCAGTGCCAAGGGTTAATATTCAATGGCAGATTCCATTTCGAGAGATGTATCTCTGAATTGAATTTCAGTTCAGAAGGCTTGTACTGAGCTTTATGTGCTTCTGAATTCTGGGGTAACTCTTGCTCACTAAACACTGGTATTTGTATGAATAAAAATGAAGGGATTTAACAAATCTTGTTCCTGCACACAGTTGTCAAAAAAATCTGACCTTTAGAACAGGAAAAAGAGGGGGGATTTAAAGGTTGAAAAAGGAGGCAGTGGCTGCCTGATGTATAACAAACCTTTGAAAAATTACAAACCAGTGAAAATCCCCTACAGGTCCCAACAAAATGTGTCCAATTTGCATTCCTGCAAGTCCTCCATACACACCACTCTTTGCCTGTGTGTACACAGGCAAATAAATCCCTAGGAATAATACAACTGGGACCTGAATCTGATCTCTGATATATTATTGCTCCAGAGCTTCATTCCAACCTTCACAAATGGCTTTTTTTGTTCCAGATAACTAAATCAAAGCAGTCCTGATAAGCTTTCAAAGCAGGGAATGTGAGGAATGGTTTAATGAATGTTACAACTCAACCTATTACAGACTACAGAGCATTACAGAAGACAGGGGAGAAAAAAAAGCACATATGACACTCATATCTGGAAGTCTCATAAATTCAAATCCAGAAGCACCTGCCCTTCTAAATCTCTTTATATTAAGCCCAACAAAAACTCAATGCTGACTGTGCAAAGGAACATAAAGAATGGGAAGTGAGAACTGTGTCAAATACAGAGAGTTTCCTATTGAAAAGTCACATTAGTTGTAAGTTGGACACAGAATAGGCTTACATGGGAACAGAGTGCAATAAAAAAAAAAA
>VYZT01027033.1:0-30952 GCA_013400735.1 Pomatostomus ruficeps
ATTAGATCTATACCTATATTTTAATAAATCAATCCCTCCTTGTAGCTGATCCCAAACCTGGGCTGCTGTTCTTTGGGTACAGCCTATGCGATACAGTCTTGGATTTATAAAACTGTTTTCAGCCTCTTTTTTGCTGCTGAATCAATTATTCCTTATTATATTGCTCATATTATGTCAGTGCTGTTACACCAATTATTCAGATTATTATATAAATTATTTCAAACATGCTTTTGTTTTTCCTTTTCCAAACTTGTGCAATAGAGACAGATTGAGTGCTTCAAGAGGACAGGGAAGTCCCTCCTGACATCATTCCTTATCTGTGACACCCTGCTGACCTCCAGCACACTTAGGCCTGTAAAGAACAAATAACAGCAGAACACTGACCATTGTCCCCACAGCCAGGGAAAAATAAACAGCAGCAGCAAAACTTCACACCCAGCAGCTTGTTGGAAATTGGAGTGAAATTGTTTTAGAACTCACGATCCCTCTGTCCTTAGGTGTTGCGAGAGGGAGGCCTTTGATCTATAGCACTGATAAGAGGCTTATTCCATTAAACTGCAGTGATTCTCGCTTTCATGCATCATTTGACAGAGAAAATGAGAATTTGCAGAAACAATAGCTAATGTAAAGTAGATCATGTCGCAGTGCAGTTAGACAGGTAGGAAATAAAGTTTATGTATTATGTTATAGAGTGGTTTGCACATTTTATTGCATGTGCACAGAAGAGATCTTTTGGGGTTGGTTTTTTTCCATACCTAATTTAAAACTGCCAAGAACATTGGGTTTGGGTCAGGGTGTATCCTCTTTACAGAGCGCAGGATTTCAGTCTCAAATAAATATTCTTACACAAGTTATAAAGATTAAATTAAAACTGGATGAAGAAGAGGAAAGCTGGAAACAGAAACATGAGGAAAATGAAATGGTAGTTGACTCAAAGAACAGTTTTCTAGTTCCATAGCCTACCTTGTATCGTCAGACACACCCAGACACCCCTTAATGCTGAAGTAATGCTTCTGTGACATTTTTGGAGGCTATCTCAGAAATTTGTCAAACTAGTTCTCACCCTGCTTGCTGACGTTCACACTGGAGAGGGATTTCGTCTCCGTGCATTTCTGCTTCTGGGAGGATGGCATTGCAAATATCAAGAAAGTGCATTTTAATTAATGCCTTTGATTCCCAAGAACAGACGGGCAATGGTTAAATCATTTGGTGCACAGCGAGTTGTGAAAGTCACTGGCAGTGGCAGAGTAAATCACAGCCTATTAAAATTTCTGAGATTTTTGGACACATCATAAGCTCTGAGGTGGTAGATATTTCCTTCCTGCTGCACTTTAGTGCATCCATAACTGGATGGCCCTTGTGAGCAATAATCTGAATTGTCTGGCAGAAGAACCATTTACTATTATTTACACAAAAGGGAATAAGTCAGAGGATGTAACTGTTTCGAGAAGGAAATAAAGTGACTGTGCAGCTCCTGCAATAAAGGAAATCACAAGCACTATTTTCAACCGTGGTGTTGGCATAGCTGTGCAAATTAGGGGGGTGGTGTTAGGAATTCGATTATTTCCCACACTTCAGGAACACGACATGAAGGGAGGGACAAAAGCTGCATTCCTTCACACCACGCTCTTAGAGGAAATTTCGCTGAACTGGATTTCATGAACACACCTCAAGTATTTTTACAAGTGCTGACAGTTTCCTGGAAACTTTCCTGCTTTCAAAATGCTTCAACTGCACCAATAAACAATCAAAACCTTTCCACTTTATTTGAAAATTAATATTTTTCCCCTGTGCTGCCCTAAAATAGAAGCTATAAAGGAGGAAAACCCCATATGCGTGTATTGGTTCAGGAAGTGAAGCAATATCCTGGGATGCGTGAAACCCAGGTTCATTTCACTGCTCAGTTTGGTTTGGAGAGAAAAGTTCTTTTCTAAGACCATGGAGATAGCACAAAACAGACAAATTGAGGGACTCTCCTATATGCACAGGCAAAGTGAACAGGACGCGCTTTTTTCATCCAAATTGAGTTAGAAGCTTCCAGTTGATTCTTATTTTTGCCACATATGAAACAATAGACTACTTTATTACTTCCATAAGATTCCTTTACCTCAATCCTAATCATCAAGGATAAACCTGTTTCTATTAAAATATTGCCAGATTTTTCAGAAGCGTTGATCCTTTGTTCCTAGTGGCCTGCTTATCTCTAACTTCAGCACACACGAGTGTTGCTCAGCTCTCAGTTCTCTGCTCCCCTGCCTGTGATCAGACTGTTGCATTTCAGATGCTCAGGCAAAGGCTGGAAACACCTCACTGCTGTCACAGGAGGGAGAGATTTGCAAGTGGCCACAGAGTTCTAGAGCTGGAGCCTTTGTTTTCCATATGCCTTGATCCTCAGAGGATAGCAGAGAGCATCTGCTCCTCCTTTGGAACCTTTTGACTGGGGGGGAAACACCCAGCCAAGGGCTGTTCTGAGAGCTGGGAAGGTCTCTGCAGCATCACTGGTTTTGCCTTCCCCTGCTTTTGCTGCTGAGGTAACTTCCCCTTTGCTGCTACTTCCACGTTATGATAAATAACTCCTACGGTTCCAAACTATGATTCTCATTATAGAAGAGAGTGATCTTCAGTATAAAACTGATTTACAGACCATGTAAACAAAGTATAGGAGCTCAAGGTGTGGTAGAAAATGGAGGAACGTTAGAACTCAGTGAGAAAAATTGTGCATGTCTAAATACTTCTTTCTGTACTTGCCTCCAGGCAATTTTTAACTACGTTTTTTTCAGCTGCTACATTACTTGGTGTAGCAGAAATCACTAAGAGAAATAGGGAGAGTATAACTGAAGAAGAATGCAAATCATCACAAAAGTCATCTATTTTTACTACTTTGTGTACTAATTTTAGAACATTGCAGACACCATTGCTTTCCTAGGTCAGCCATATGCATCAAATATGCTGTAATAAATTTTTCATAACTTCCAATTCTGTTGCTCACAGAATTTCCTGGTAGCCATCATAATCTTGTCTTTAAAACACAATGTAATCCCAAACCAAATCCAAAATGAAAATGTTCTGAGTCTTTGACAAGGAAGTAACAGCTTAACTTCATGTTTGAAAGCTCAATATTTTTAGTGGTTGAGCTGATCTTTTGCTTTTCTATTTATTGTCTTTGGGGAAAAAGGTTTTGTTTTAGGACATATGCTGCTGTTTATCTTGATTTCACAGGGTTTTTTCTGTATTATGTGGCACTGAAATATGTCTGTTTTCAGGACTGTGATTACTGATACTTGGGTTGCTTCAGAAGCACAGAACCCAAGGTATTTACAGAGTGTAGGAATAACATCTGTCATTCCAAAGGCATTGCATCTGTCTTCTGGATACAGAGTGACTTTTGCAGTTAATGTTTTGTGTTTGAGAAAACTGTAGATTAAACCCTCTCCATAAATAAATTCATACAATTCCTGTGATGGGAATTCCAATCCAGCCAAGAGGATCCCACAAAACAGTGGGAACCTTCTCCATTGCCAATACCACAACATAAGGAAAAAGTATCTTATCCTTCATTTCAGAGTCCAGTCTGAGAGGTGATCAAAGGACTGGAAAATAGCTCATTAAATTAACTACAACGTACTGGGTACAGGGCCTTGATAAAGGTTCAGTCCATCCCTGTGCTCTCCTTAAAGACTACAGAAGTACACTTTCTTCAAGCTTTGTAGAAGTGGCTTTGAAAGTGGAGTTTTCTAACTCAGGAACTCTTTCCAGTGAAACTTCTTTTGAATCAAAAATAACTATTAAATCATTTCAATGCAATCAGCTCAGTCATCATAACCCATTGTTCAATATAGAAGACATGTGCCTTTTTCTTGGCACAATTTCTGCATAAATTCATTCTGAACTGATGAAGTTTATTGGTAAATACTCCAAAATTACTTTCTTGTTCTGCTCTTGATGTTTAAAGTACTACAAAAGTATGTACTGAAAGGCCTGCATGATACATTCTAAGAATTTGTTTTCCCACAAGGCTACTTTTTTAAAGATTGCTGACATAAAAGTAGTATTTGTTTAGGTACCGGACTAAAATGACAATTTTAATTTTTTTTTCCTATAGGAACATAAAAACATCTGTTATTTTATTACAGCGGGGTGTTTTCAGTGCAATCTGTTCTTGGAAATAATGATTTGGCTGTCGTGGGCAATAAGAAGGCAAACTCAGCTGCTGTAAAGCAGACGGTTTTCCAATAAAATCTGAACTGGTACCACCAGCTACTTTTATGGAGACTGATAACACATGGATTTTATGACTGCTCAGTAACATGAGCTGGGTCTTGGCCAGGGACAAGAGTGAATATCCTCATGTTCCAGTGCTGGTATTGGTGGTGTTACACCACCATCTACAGGCCCAGCTGAGACTAAGCCACGAGCCGGGAAGCCCGGTTACAGCCCCAGAATAACGATGAGCTCCTCTTTGAACTGATACACACAAGCACTTTAAACTGGTTCTGTAAACCACAGTGCAGCTTGTAGAGCGTTTCACCCCACTGAAAACTGCTCTCTCTACTGTGTCACCAGAACGTTTGCCCGAGTGCCAGAAAAGCAATTCCTCCTTCATTAATATGATTAATGTGATCATTCCAGTGCAGGTTTGTTTGCAGCCTGCTGCAGGATTTAAGACATGGCACAAAATCACATTTCGCCTCGACATGCAAAGTGAGAAAAGTCTTCCTTCCCAGAAGTTCTTAAACAAATCAGCTCAGAACGTATTTTGGGTTTAAAAATACTTGCAACAAGTTCCTGTTTTGAAGCACCATTTGCATACCAAAATTTTGCCTTTTTAGGGCCCATTTTGATGTCAGTTGTCCAAGCGTGGCAGTGCAACAGCCTGACAGTGACCAATCTATGACAACCTGCTAAATGTCTCCTAAAGGAATCCTTCCTGACTGCCAGGACTGAGAGGAAATCCTGGGGGTCTGGCAGAAAGGTGAAGGGTTTGTCAGGAGGGTATGATTGAGATATTCTCACTCAGGAAAGTAAAGGTGCTTTTGAGTTTTATTTAACCCCGCTCTTTGCATCTTCTCGTTATTTTAGCACTGAAACGGTTATGCTGTGGTTTTGAAATGGTTATGCTGGAGGACCAAGCACCCTCACACCTGGATGTGCTGCTGTCTTTGGCCAAGTTGGATGATGAGAGGTGAGTCAATCACTATGCTGGCATTTCTTTGGAATTTTCTAAAAATGAGGAGTTAATCTGTGTGGAATTCATGGCATAGTGTCCTCAATAAGCTATAATTCTTTATACAGGAAATTTTCCTTAACAAGCCCTGAATGAAGATGATTCCCCCCCTCATTTTTGGCAGCTGGTCTTTAAAGGTTTAGAAAAGAACCACAAACCTAAAAATCGAGGTGCTAAAACCTGTGCCTGGATCAGGGAGCTCTCAACAACCCTGGGAGCTGCAGTGGTCAAAACACCTTGGCTCTCCAGGGTGGCTTTAGATAGTGAGATTATTTACCAAATGCACCAGAACATGGACTGCATAAAGGAAGATCAGTGTGAAAGTCTCAACTAAACTCCAACCCATCCCCACAGCGCCCAAAAATCCACTGGTGCCTGTGTTCTCACCGGGGGCATTTCTCAGGGTCAGGGTAGGGCAGCTGTGTGGGAAGGGCTGCCAGCTTCTCCCCCTGCCCCCCAGACTCACTTGGGAGCGAGAATCACCAAAGCAGGCGATGTTTTGATTTCAGCTTCTGGAGATCTGAGGAGCATTCATTGCTCGTGCCTGATGCACGAGGGACACTAAAACACGTGGCAGCAGCCCCGGGGAGGTGAAGGTGCCATTCTATCCACAAGAGGGACATTAAAACACGTGACAGCAGCCCTGGAGAGGTGAAGGTGCCGCTCTATCCATGAGGGACAGTAAAACACGTGGCAGCAGCCCCGGGGAGGTGAAGGTGCCACTCTGTCCATGAGAGGGACAGTAAAACACGTGGCAGCAGCCCCGGGGAGAGGAAGGTGCCACTCTGTCCATGAGAGGGACAGTAAAACACGTGGCAGCAGCCCCGGGGAGAGGAAGGTGCCCCTCTATCCATGAGAGGGACAGTAAAACACGTGGCAGCAGCCCCGGGGAGGTGAAGGTGCCGCTCTATCCGTGAGAGGGACAGTAAAACACGTGGCAGCAGCCCCGGGGAGGTGAAGGTGCCACTCTATCCATGAGAGGAGGAGCTGCTCAGTGCCTTTCCCAGCTGCAGAGGGTTCTGCTCTCCTCTTCTGCCTTTTGGCTCCTGTGGGGAGTCCATGTAAGGAAGATCACAAGACCCTCACAATTCCACTGGAGAAGGGACATTCCCAGTGTCTGCAGGGAATGAGCCCCTGGATTACAGCCAGGGACAGCGGAACAGGAATGCTCAGGGTCTCCATGTGCACATCCTCCTGAGGAGACAGAGCTGGGAGCTCGTGTTCTAGCAAATAACGAACCTTACAAATGCCATTTTTAGCTGAATTAAATCACACATGTTCATGATTAACCAAGAGATGAGGCAGGAAAAAGACTTCAACGTCCTGCAGCTTTATAGGACTCCACATAAGGCATTAGGAGCCACTAATCCTGCAGTCTGGTTCTTTATGAACTACCCACATATGAACACCCATAATTAAATTTATGTTAATTTTTGTTGTAACTGATCTAAGTAACTCCTTATTCTCAGAACTTTTAATTATAAAACATAAATTAGCCAAACAGCTCTAAAACAAACTGCTATTCTAATTTATTCTAATTCCAATAAAACCCTAGCCAAGTACTAAAGTTAATAAGGAAAAGTGATGCAGTTCTGGTTTTTGTGCCCATGATAAATTTAGTTAAGAATCCAGGCACAGCTGCAGCAAACAAGCAAATATTGAATCTCGTGTTTCCAACCTCTGTCTAAGCTACCTTTTATTTGTTTGTTTTAAAATACAACTGCCTCCTTGCTGATTAAACCGAATTTTTCACTGCCCTATCTACACGTTAATTATAATTAATTATAGTAAAATGCAGATACTTGAGGTGGCTGTGTGTAGTGAAGTAGTATCCTTGCAAAGACCCACTTTTCCTGTTAAAATGGGAGGTTTAAACTCCTAAATAAATCTGGAAAGAAGGCTCCATATGAGATATCATTTTCAAAGACAATTCTAGAGCCAATTCCATATATGCAGCAAACCCCAAATTTGTGGGATTTCTGATCCTCAGGAACTATGGGAGGTTGTGTTTGGCACCTTCTGTTTGGATGATCTGTTGAGGACCCAGCTGATGCAAATCTAACCAAAGGTAGAACAGTTTTGGGTCACACACAGAAGGGGGACAAAGGCCGGTATCTGATGCCACCAGTTCGACGCTGGCATTGTGTGTTCGCTCCCTGCCTGAGCCTCGAGGAGCTGCAGTGAAACACAATCACAAGATGGCATCATTACAAAACCCTTCCCATTGAAAATCCCACCCTTCTAGAGGTAGGAAAGTTTTATCTATTTTGCCTTTGCTTAGACATATAAGAGTATTTATAGCTTGAATACAAGCACCTCTGTTTGCTTTTGAATTATTATATGTGAATAATTTAATTAAACTATTAAATTACTACATTATTATTATTTAAATGATGCACTCCTGAATACCTTTAAAGAGTCAGATATCTTGTGTGATGTAGTATATAGATAAATATTCAACAGGGTGGTCAGAGCTCTGTCTGCAGTGATAATGGCTGACATAATGATCACGCAGCTTTCTAAAATCAAACTCAGGAAAGGGCCTGAAGTGATTGAGATGGAAGGTACAACAGTTCCATAACCTGTGGAGAAGCAGTGGAAGCTCACTGACGATACTCAGTGCTTTGTCAGAAATAAGGGGGTCACCACACAGCAGATCATGTGGATCAGCAAGGTAATAGTTAGGGAAAAAAATAAAAAAGTTCTCTCAAAGTGTACAAAGAGGGAGAAGGCCTGGGGGACTCAGAAACTAATCCTTCTGTTCTCCTCCCCCAGGGAAAGGCTTCCCCTGAGGTACCGAGTCCCCTTTGTCCTTTCAGGGAGATATGAACCCACTGGAGAGAACTGAGGAGCAGGAATGAGAGTGGCTGGAAGTTCAGCAGTCATGTCAACGGAAGTCTGAGAAGGGACAAGGGAAAAGTTATCACGGTGAAAAAGAATATTTTTTTTTCCAATGCTTCAAGAGGTAATGAATTCAAGTAGCATGGGGATATCAGTTTGCATTAAGGAAATAGAGTAATCAGGCATTACATTAAGTAGATGCTTTGGAAGGTACAGGGTTTAAATTATTTAAATGCAGATGAGAAAGGTGCGTGCAGACTTTTGTTAGAAATGGCATGGTTAAAACTGATGCTGTTTCGGGGTGAGTTGTGGTCTAAAAGCCACGCAGGGTCTATATTTAGTTCTCTGTGGACATCTGTAGACCAACATTTCAACCAACTCTCATCCTCAACCTCACACTTTGTTTATCTACATGAATACTTTCATTCTGTTTGCAGCTGCCAAAGAACCTGAAACTGTGGAGGTTTAGTTCCTCCAGAAGTACTGCTCCACAATGCCCAGCAGCTTTGCTGGGGAGAAACAGCGTTGTTCTCCTTTCCCCTAGAATGGCATTTTCTCAGGGACATTGGTCACCTGGCACCTCCCATAAATCCCTCGAGACAAACCAATATTCCCTTATCTGCACGTTGCCAATGATTGCTGACAAGGCAGGCTATGGTCATTAGAAGGAAACCAAAACAAACACAAGCCCAGACACGAGGCAGCAAATTGCTGTGGCATTACTAGGGCGCTCTCTGTACTGTGCTCCCAAGCACACCCTTGTTTATAGCTCACAGAGATGCTGTTTCCTCCTCCAGGTCAGTTAACAGGGCAGGGCCTGGAGCTTTGTTCTGGATTTTAAAGCTGGCACAGCAAATTGTGCAGGGAATTAGTAACTGTTACTCGATTCCTTTGGCTTTCCACAACTGTGTGGCCCAACACCTGCTGGTTATCTGTCTGTATTTCTGCAGCAAAGAGCTGTTCCGTGTTGAGTACCTGGTCATGGCCCTGAGCTGGAAGTACAGAATGGTGCAGGGGAATGTAGACATGGGATGGTAACCGAGGAAAAGTGTGACCGGTAGCTGATTACCTATTGCTCTGAGAATGCACTGTTGGCAGTTGGATCAAGCTGGATTTGGTGATAGTTATCCAGTCAAAGAACACAAGGAGGAAATACCCAAAGTCAACACAGCACGTGTGATAAAATCAGGTTCCATGTGCAAATGAGAGCCAACAAAGAGGAAGCCGTTGTCTTGCAAAACACATGGAAATTAGCCCTGCTGGATTTTGGGGTAGCAAAGACACTGCCATCAGCATCGGGAGGGTCCTTCTGGTAGAGACTGGGGGGCACTGGCAATTTGGCGTAAACTCCTCTCCCTGTGCATCTCCTCCCTGAGAAAATCTGGTGCCACTGGCTCAGGACCCCAGCAGAGGAGCGTTAAACACGGTGAGTGTGATATGAGAGAAGAGAGGGAGGTACCAGGGGCTGGCTGTAGAACTGTTTCCCCCCACCTTCTTCACTCCCCCTTTTGCTAAGAACAACTAAATTAAACCCGTAGCTACTTTCTGATAGGACACTTTTGTCAGACTAAGAAGAAATTCTTGGCTCCTCGCAGGCAGTGTGCTCCCCTTTTTGTCCCATGACAAATTTTATTGCATTTCACCTGTGTAAAAACAGGGAGGGAGTGGTGCTGTTTATATGTTATTAAGGATTTAGCAGCCCTGTTTCTGCGTGTACTTTAAGGAAAAATTATATAGCAGCTAACCAGAGACAAGCAAATTCTAGGATAGCTGTTGCTGTTCAATTCTCTTTGGGGACTATTTTTAAATTCACAGTGCACTTATGTAAAGAAAAAAAAACCCTAAAATTCTTCTTCAATTTTTCACATATTCCTGTTTAAAAAAAAAAAAATATTCCAGTGGAAAAAAAAGTATTATTCCTGTGTAGAAACAGCATTTCGATGAGAGTAGCTCAGTCTAGGCATAATTTAAATCAGAAAAGGACATATACAAAGATTTTACAATACAGCAGCAGATAAAACTTTCTATATTTCTTAAATTAATTCCATATGCTGCTTAAATATGTGCAATTGTTATTAATATACTTCTGCAGTGCTGTATGTAAAGTGCTTGATTCTCGTCACAGCTAATTAAGCAATTTGCTGTTCAAATTGCTGTAATCATTGTAACAGACAGTGGTTTTGAGAATCACAAACCACATCTTTTACTCCAAACCTTATTTCTAATTTCAAAAAACTGAATGTAGAGCTTTCCAATACATATCAAGATCACTTTATTTCCTCACTCTCTTCTCTCCAGCACCGATCCATGTCCCATGTTCAGATGAGTTTCTGTGTGCAAACCACAGAAGGCTGCCTGGGTTCTCAGAAGCCAAATGGAGCCAGTACAAGGGAGTACAAGCAGCTCTCTGCTCCTTGGGTGGTTTTAAGATACCTTTTTCCACCTGTAACCCAGCAATAAACTGGTACAGACAGAATCTGCAATAACGTCTCTGCTTCTCTTCATCACCACGGAGAGCGAGTGCCACTGAGATGCCCGAGTTAAGCCCCCAAACACCCGGGTTTGGAATTCCATCCAGGTTTCAGAAAGGAGGGGTTGGACAGTTCTTGGCTCATCCCACTGACCCCAGGGCCCATCCCTGGGAGCTCCTCAGAGGCGGCAGGAGGTGGGACCGGGGCTTGGCACAGCCTGTCCTTGCCGAGGGACCAGAAGGGCTGCAGGATACGGCAGCACCCAACGGAGCCGCTCTCCAGGAGCCACTGCCTTCCTTTAGATGCTCCTTCCTGCTCCTGCTCCTTCCTCACTCCCAGCCCATCCTTTCATGGACACTTAGTCAATATATGCCTAGGGGCTGGCTTAACTAAGCCCAGACTAAGTAGAGGAGATGCTGTGAGCTGTTGGCCATGGGATTAAATCCGCTCTCCGGTGCTCTTTGCACACCCCTGGTGTTGGCTCAAACGACTCCTCTGACATTTGCCCTTTGTGGTGGGAGCACCTGGAAAGGCCTCACTTCAAAACCCATCACTTCAGGAAGCTGGGGAATTATCAAAGCATTGCTAGAACATGAGGGGTTGGGTTTCCTTAATTTTTAAATCCTTCCAGAAGTCTGTGATGGGATAGGGTAGAATAAGAACCCGGTGAGGTCAATTTTCACTCGTGAGCTGTCAAATCTGTCTTTTTTTTAATAAATAAGAAAAAGATAATATCAGCAGGAGTGTAAAGAAACAGTACCATATTAATTTTCCTTTTCTTCTAATTCCTTTCCTGCTTTTCTCTATGCCTTTTCAATAATCTTCTTACTTTTTATTATTTTAATAAGGCCTAATTATGGGGGGTTTTAGCACATATGAAGTAATCTTAAAATCTGAATGTAGTTAAATGCATGTGCATCCGAATAATCAATGTATCCCGAGGCAACCTAATATACACTGCATTTTGCTACACAGTTGGTTTGACAAAAATAATTTTCATTATTACAATTGTTTTGGTTTAATGGTGTGGGTAATTATTATGGGTAAGTATTTATTTCTAAAGTATTCTTCTTTTTTCTGTGAAAACTTTTAATAGGAGTATTGTGCTTTGAGAGCTTCTTGGCATTTTAAAAAGTCATAAGCAAGATATAAACTATAATTATTTTTGAAGACATAGGTACTGTTTGCTCTTTAGCAGCATGAAGTTTCTACTCATCTTGTAATAACTCAATCAAACTTGAAACAATAAATATTCTAGCTGCCTCTTGGAAAAGTCTTCTTAAAAGTTTCTGTTCTATCCACAATGGAACCAGGATTTCATCTAATGGAATCGCATTGTCAAAACAAATGGAAGTCAAGGACTTTGACAAAATATTTTTAGCTGAATCAAGAAAACTGCAATGCACTTAGAACATTGAAAATTACCTTTTGCTCTTTTATTTTCCTGTGCTGAAGTTCTTATATTCCAAATAACAGTAAAGCAATGAATGGGTACAGAAATGCCTCTAGATTTCTGATGTCACACTGCCCATGTTCTTTCTCACATTACTTTGTCTCTTGGAGCCTGGATGTTTCATTCATTAGGAGGTCAAAATATGCAAAATATACAAAATACACAATTTCTAAAGAGCTAAAAACGTGAGAAGGAAAGTTGCTACTTGCTGTGGCCTTCCTGTTTTATAGGTGTGTGACAGATGTGAGCTGCATCAAAGCCCTGCCCAGCTTATCACAGAATATCCTCATGCCCTCTTCTGCTCAACCCCCAGCAGCTGGGTGTTCCCTGAAGGTCCTGGGGCCCCTGGAGAGCTCTCACTGGAGCAGATTTGTTTGAACAGCAGGAGGAATAGGGAGGGACCTTAATTCCCAACCCACTTCTGCTGCTGAAAGGGCAGGAAAAGAAGTTGAGCTGAGCCCAGGAAAGGATGGAGACGAGGTACTGGCTTTTATTTTCGTCTCTCACTATCCAAATGTATTTTAAATAGTAATCCATTTAAATTCATCTGGGCCAGGTTTGTCCTGTCCTAGATGGAATCCTGTAAGGATCTTCCTGTCCTTTATCTTCACCCATGAACTCTTTAATCCTATTTTCTCCCTTGTTCTCCTGAGGAGAGGGAAAGTGGGGTGAGCATGAGTGTTTGGATGCTGGTTAAGGGCTGTCCACCACACGTTTACAGTCAGATTACGCAATATCTCTTTGATCCAGATTAAGTTATAGTTGAGCATAAATTAATTTCTTACTTTGCATTTCTATTGCATATTCCAAAATGATTAAATCCAATCTCGTTTTATAGACTGTCTCTTCATTGCTACAAGTGACAGAGGATTTTTACCTTATCCAATAGGAAGGTGAATGTCCTGCTGCATTCTCCTTTGTGTTAATAGAACAGCAATTCAAGGACCTGTGAGCTTTTCCTCAGATTCTCTGTGGGAACAGAGGTAGGATTCCTGATTATTTCAGTCCTCCTAAATCTGTCATTTCTTTCTGGAGCAGCGAGAAACTACTGAAGAATCTGTGAAAAACACCATGGTTGTATGACTGGGAGGAATCTACACTTTCAAAGACAATGGTAAGAAGTGTTTAATTTTGCTGTTTGATTGTGAGCTACACATCGCATCTGTTAAATAGTGCTTTGGCACTAAAAATCTGAAAAAACTGATTTACTATACTTTTGCAGCTGCATTTCAAATACAAGTAGAGAGCCCTTTGGAGACCAGAAAAGCACTTTAGCACAGTTAACTTGCACTGCACCCCAGGAAGCATTCTTGGGTGTCCCCAGGTCGTGGTGTGAGGGATACATGAGATTATCTCCTTCTTCCTGCAAACTGTGGAGCATCTCCAAGGCTTAGGTCAATTCCTGTATTGTTTCATGGGAGGAAGCCAGAATTTGGAAGAAGCTGTTATGGGAACCACAAAGAACTACCCAAAGCTCCAGGATTTGCACAGTTCCAGTGTTTATTCTTTACCTGTCCTTGCAGTGTGGGAGGATGGGATCCTTCAGCTGGAGCCATTTCAATGTATGGCTTTAGACCAGGACAGTTGTTTCAAGCTTTCTTCACGGAGGAATTGCTGGCAGGGGTCACTTCATCTCACAGTCTGTCTGCATTAATGTTTTACAGAGCCTGCACAAGCACGTTCAGCTACGTATCAAATTATTGATTTATCACGACAGCCTCCAATGCTGTGAATCACTCATCAATCATAATAATTGATTAACTTTGGTGATTCAATTATGTGATAACTTTCTGTAAAGCCTACAGGAAGTTAAGCTGTCTTTATATTTTACATATATTTCAATATTTAAATATAGATATGAATAATTTCTGTTCTACCTGATGAAATTATTACTTCTAATAGTGTATTTATTTAGTTTCATTCATCTCTTATTGTTTTTATCATACCGTATTTCTCTTAGGAAGAAAAGCCTGAAAATTTAATAATGAAATTTTACACTTCTTTTGGTCTTTGACGAACATTTTTACAATTCATTCTAAAAACGAAATAACAGGATACTTTTAACAATAACAAAATAAAAGGAATCCTGAAGAATCAGAAGCCTGAAGGCAGCTTTTATCTTCCTGTGTCACAGAGGAAAATTACAAATTAACTGCCTTTCTGACAAAATATCTGTGCTTTTTGGCATCTTCTCACAGCTGCCAACATGAACTACTGTAGTGGATCCTTCTCTTCTACAGAATGCACCAAGAGAAATCTTTTCCTGGCTTTATCCGTGTCTTTTACAGCAATATATTTGATTTTCTATTTTTATACATCTGATCGCTTTGCTGCTGTAGCTGAAAGTGAAGTTCAAAGCAATGATGGCACAGAAAAAAAAGACATACTTTTTACCAAAAAGAGTGATGATCTTCATGTGGAAGATGAAAAGAGTTTGCTTAGAAGAATGTTTACAAATTTCAAACAAATCTCTGGGAAACAAAATGGAGAACTATCACCTGAAAATGAGAAATCTGGGAATAAAGCCACACCCGCTTCGGCACGGTCATTTACATTCATTATTAATGAAGAGGAGAAGTGCAAGGACAAAACACCTTTCTTGGTATTGCTGATATCCACAACAGCAGCTGAACTGCAGCACAGGAATTCCATCCGGAACAGCTGGGGGAACGAATCCGCGGTTCCCGGTGCCGCCATGGTCCGGCTGTTCATGCTCGGCATCGACCCCAAGGGTGCAAACGAGGTTCTGCTGAGAGAGAGCGAGCAGTACCACGACATCATCCAGCAGGACTTCCTGGACACTTACAACAACTTAACTCTGAAAACCCTGATGGGCATGAGCTGGGTGGCCTCCTACTGCAGTGGCGCGAGGTTTGCCATGAAGACGGACACCGACGTTTTCGTCAACACCGCGCACCTGATTGAAAAGCTCCTGAGGCCTCTCCCGCCTCTCACACAGAATTACTTCACAGGGTTTTTAATGAGAGGGCACAGCCCCATTCGGAATAAGGACAGTAAGTGGTACATCTCGGAAGAAGAATTCCCAGGTAACAGCTACCACCCTTTTTGTTCAGGAACCGGCTACGTCTTTTCTGGTGACCTGGCTGCAAAAATCGTCAACGCTTCCTTAACAATTCCCCCTATACATTTGGAAGATGTTTACGTGGGGTTTTGTCTTAATGCAAAGGGAGTAAGAATAGTGCCTCAGCCTCCATCACTGTTTAACATACACAAGGTGCCATTTTCTCCTTGTATGTACAATAAAATAATTACATCTCATCATATTCAGCCCCATGAGCACATATGGTATTGGCAAACGCTGCAAGAGAAGAGGCACAGGTGTTAGAAGGGCAAGGTCCATCCTGCAGCATCCCAGGGACTTGCTCTGACAATGGACAAAGCAGCAGATGTTTTCTTGGAAGGAACAGAACATCTGTGTAGTGGTAACTGTCAGGGTCCAGCAACATCCTGAATCAGGCCGCCTGGGTTTTGTATTAGGTTGAATTCAAAGGATTTTTCCTCCATAAAGAAGCCTTTCTCTGCTGGGTGAATACTTATTGGTACCTTATTTAGTTCTGGATGAAGCATCAATTAATTTTTATACCATCTTAAAATACAGCAAGAGACCATATCAACCCTACTGAAGAAAAAGCAAAGAAGATGCAATGAAACTTATTTTTTCATTAACAACTAATAAGTTAATGTGCTATTTTTATACTGCTCAGGTGTAATTTGCCTATGTACCATTGAATGTACTCGTGTGGCATTTCAGTGTGACTGAAGAAAGCACACATGATATCCTATGCTGGGGAAGTCATGCCAGAAATGTGGGCAGAAACTGCTTCTTCAGAAAATCTAACATGAGCATTTCCCAGATCTCAGTGCCCACAGGGGCTACCACTCTCTGTGGTCATACATACAAAGAACACCTCACACACAAGATACCTCTTATTTGTTATCATAGAGATATAATAAAAAGAGGAAAATTAAATGCTGATAGACTGTCTTGGTAGGAATATATTAAACTACATTTTAGGGCATTCCGCTGTGTACAAAATATCCTCATAGTTAAGTAAAAAATAAGATGATGCTTACTAACCTCAGAAAATAAAAGTTTCAGTCCAAATCCCTACCAGGTGCACATGGCAATCAAAATGTCAGTCACATGAACACCAAGCAGTTCAGCTGGAGCTAAAGTGAGTGTACATTACATGCATCGCCAATGACATTTTATAATCCTACATTACGGTGTTGCATAAAGAAACCCCTGAATCCTGCAGTGCAGTCGTTCTGTGCTCTCTGCAGCAGGTGCAGCTCCACTCCACCCAGGGCTGGCAGGCAGTGGGAGCCTGCGGTGCAGCCACTGAACACAAGGTGGTTCCCCCTTATGGCAATTTGCTCTGAAACCTTTGATTAAGGAATATTATTACTTGTCTAATACATGCACAGGACACTTTTTCTATCTCAAATCACTACTTATTCATCTGGACTTTCAAGACCTTTTTGCATTTACCTCAGGAAAGATACAGCCAACAAGGACAACATTCCCTCAGGGCTCTCCTGGGTCCTCCAATATGTTTTAAAATTTTAGAAGTTTTACAGGATGTTGTGGTTTAAAAAGGGATCTTTTTTGACATAATACATTGATTACTTGATGGTAGCCATGACATCTTGTACAGCTGCCACCTTTACCTCACATTAAACATTGCAGTGAGCTGAACTCCGAAGCCCACTCCCTTTTCCTGGGTGGGGAACACCAAGTCATGGTTGTGCAGATGTGGTATGTGCACCCATAAAGGTGAGCAAACCCCAACAAACCCAACCCTTCCGTGTTCTCCCGTCACCTGAATGGCAATAAAGTTCTCCAGGTTATTCAGTAACTACTGGGGATAGAGGCCCAGCAGAAAAGGCCCTGGGCGTGCTGGCTGACAGCAGCTGACCAGGAGCCAGCTGTGCCCAGGGGGCCAAGGAGACCGAGGGCATCCTGGCTTTGATCGGGGATAGTGCAGCAGCAGGGCCAGGGAAGGGATTGTCCCTCTGCACCCAGCACTGGTGAGGCCTTACCTCAAATCCTGTGTCCAGTTCTGAGCTCCCCAGTCCAAGGCCAACTCTGAGATGCTGCAGTGAGTCCAGAGAAGGACAACCGAGCTGGTGAAGGGCCTGGAGCACAATCTGATGGGCAGCCTGGAGAAAAGGAGGCTGGGGGAGACCTGATCACTCTACAACTGCCTGAAGGGGTTATAGGAAGGTGCTTGGTTTCTTCTCCCAGGCAACCAGTGATAGGATGAGAGGAAATGGCCTCAAGCTGCACCAGGGGAGGTTCAGGTTGGCCATCAGAAAGGATTTCTTCATGGAAAGAGCTGTCAAGCAATTGAACAGGCTGCCCAGGGAATGGTGGAGTCACCATTGCTGGAGGTGTCCAAGAAGTGGCTGGACATGGCGCTCAGTGCTGGGGTTTAGCTGGCAGGGAGGCGCTTGGTGAGAGGTTGGACTCGCTGATCTTGGAGGGCTTTTCCAACCATAGTGATTCCATGACTGTGTAAGGTCATAGAGGCTTCACCACAGCCTGGAGCCGAGTGTACACGCAGCACAATCGGTTGCATGAACAGAGATCTGCCAGCTGTCCAAATAAAAGGCCATAAAGATACAAATTCCCCGCTTTTGATTGGAGCCTGTGGAGTCTGCCACGCCACCGTACAGTTATGGAAGCTGTGAGAGTTTAGCACTCCGAGCAGGAATAAATGCCAAAGCTAAAACTATTAAAAGCTATAGAATTGACAGTGAAATGAAGCAGTTCATCAGGCAGCCCATACTGGTGAGAGGATAAAAGAAACAGGAAATGGCCTAGAGAAGTTTTCCTGTGATCAGCAATTGGCAGTGAGGGTGGTAGTGGTTTGTCACATCACTAAGGTGGTACCTGTGTGCTTTAAAGGTACCAGAGCCCTGTGCAGAACCCGGTTCAGGTGCCCCAGTTTGTCTGAGATACCTCACACACATGAAGCAGGATTTACTC
Source organism: Pomatostomus ruficeps (assembly GCA_013400735.1). Lineage (NCBI taxonomy): Eukaryota > Metazoa > Chordata > Aves > Passeriformes > Timaliidae > Pomatostomus > Pomatostomus ruficeps. The sequence goes on from VYZT01027033.1 coordinate 18,003, forward strand.
TTTCGTTTCCATGCTTTGCCTCCCAGTCCCTCTCCTGGTTGGCATGGGCCAGTTGCAAATCATACCAGTTTAAAGTCTAGATTTTGCAGACACTTTGACAGAAATGTCAAATGCTTGTTTTTAACTTACTGAAGTAGAAATATTTGCCTTTTTAAGCTTCTCAGGAGTTATGCTTGTGTTGAATTACCATTACTTACATCCTTGCATTGGCAGTGGAGGCAATAATGAAGAATATAACAACATTATCATTAATATTTTCAATTAACTTCAGAAGATGAAAAGAAGCAAAGCCTGGGTCATCTCTCATAACATAATATGAATTAGTAACTCTTTTCCTGTACCCCTGCAGTGCATATTCTGTACCAAGCACAAGGAACAGTGGCTGATAATTTGAAGTGCTACTCTTTAGACATTTTTCATTGTACATCTGTTTCAAGATGGGTAGGGTTGCTTCAAATAGAATATCAAGAATATGCAACCCTATTTTATGCATATTGCTTTGTTTTATAAGTTCTACACTTATAGCACTGCCTCGAAGAAGTATTTTTATAACTTTGATGTACAGCTTGATGTACCTGCATAGAGCTGCTTCATGTTATTAATTTATTTCCAGATTTTAGTGACTGGTTTCCATTGGATATCAAGCAGAATTCAATGCTGCAAAATCTCACATGTCAGTGTTCCCAAATTACAAAGTGGTTGCTGTCAACTCTCTAAAAACTACAGAATTGTGTGTTATTTCTGCTGAACTTGATGTCATTTCAGTTCTCTACTGCTGAAGCCTAAAATTTATTTGTTCTTTAGCTTTTTTTTGGTGCATTGGTAAATAAAGATGTGTAATATTCAGTACTATGTATTTGTATCCTTAGAAGTTGTTAAAGTGTAGTTGCAGTACAAAGTTGTTTGTGAGGGAGAAAATGTCTACACTGGGAAATAACTGCTCTTTTAACTTCTGAGACAAAATGTCACAACTTCACTAATTCATCCCACTGCAGGTTTTAAAAACTCAGGTTTTAAAAACTCAAGAACTTTATGGTTTTTACTTTGTGTGTGGATTCTCACGTGTTGTGGAATTGGAGTGAAACAGTTAAGGAAACACACTGCATGCCATTGGAACAGTTCTTGTGACTTCTTTATTGCAGACTGGGTAACACATGTTCATGGGCAGGCCTGGCTTTGCTGGACATTCCCTCGAGAATGACGGGGTTATCACCAGCTGGCACTTCCCTCTCTGGGTCTGTGACTGGGCACCAAACTGCTCGGGCTGTGCTAAGGCAGTGCTGGGGAACAGGGGCACCTCTGAGTAGTTGATAAAAGGGAGCCAGGAGGTGAAATACATACAGTTAAGCACAGATAGAAAGAATCTTTTTTCACAGCTCCACATTTCTCTCTCTACCCAGTGAACTGTTGCCAGCTCAAACTCCTCTGTTCAACAGTCATTTGACCCTGCTCGTTTTAGAACTTCATCATCCCTTCTCCAGCACCGAGCCTTGACATTCCTGCTCCTCGGCCTGGTCTCCAGCCCAGTGAGGCTTGTGTTACACTTCTGATAACCAGGATGAGAGAAAAGTGTGTGAACATAAGAGTGCCTGTAGGACGGCCATTAGAGAATCACCTCCCTGGCCACTGAGGGACTGTGCATACTGACTCATTCAGTGTTCAGGCAGTGGTGCTTAGGGTGGTCTTGGAAGATCGAAATCCCACTAGAATGGAGTCTGTCTGTGAAGATATTCCAGAGGAAGCAAACCTGTTCTGCTTTCAACATGAAAGACAGTATTATTCTGATAGCTGAACTTTGTGGTGTATTATTCATGGGTTATTAGAACTTCTGCTTCATAAGCAGCTGTTGTTAGTTTTTATTACCTTGCTTGCCTTCCAGCAGGTTTTGAAGAGAACTAAGTGTTTTGTTCACAAAGATTGCCTTGCACTCATTTTAGGGACTCCAAGTGTCTCCAGCTGTCTTTGTGTTTGCTTTAGCAAATCTTCTGGGGCTAATGAGCAATTAGAAATTCATTAAGCCTGGAGAAATACCAGGTCACATTAGATGCCACTATTCCAATCTAGCTGAGCAGCAATTCTGCTGAGTTAAGTGGGGAAATGGACACACCTGACTGCTTGTTTCTGCTGCTTTATGGGCTGTTAAATGTGAGGACTCAAGCCCTCGCTATGGATCCTTTCGGCAGAGAGTCCTTAAATCAGTGGTGTGTGCTATAGACACATGCAGGGAATTCCTGTGAACCATGACTCCCACTAAAAGCAGAGTATCCAGCTTGCCTGCTGAAGGACAGCCATGGTTCTGGAATCCTCTCTGCCTCCTTGAGACTCCAGTAGAAAAGCCTTCAGTATGAAACAACAGAGCCTCCTGACAGTTTGGAATGAGTATTTTTAAGAAATTTCTATTTTTTAAAAAAATATTCAACTGGAATAGAGTCTTCTCCCTGAAGGTATTAAAAATAGAAAAGTTATTCACACTGCACATGCAAACTCTTCTGGGTAACCTCCGTGACAGGTCTTGGACAAGATCCTTTACCCTATACTGTTTCTTGAAAAAATGTAGACCTCAGTCTGTGCAGCTGCTTCAATTGTTCCTTTGTTTCCCACAGTGCCCATCTGAAAGACTTTATCTTTACCTGTGAATAATCTGACGAATGCCCAGTGTGTGGAAAAGCACTGAACAGCAATGGACTCCAAGTGGAACCACTGAATTGTTAAACTTTGGAATCATTAAGAGGAAGGCAGGAAGTAAGAGCAGATTTGCTGTCATTCCCAGTATGAACATGACTTGATTTCAATGTCCTTACAATGCTGATAAACACGCTCACATCCAGGGGCTGCTCACTGGGCAACTTGGTTGTAGCTTCTTTTTCAGGAATAGAACGTATTTCTACCAATTGATATAGAATATAAACAGTTTTAACTGATTTTTTTTTTGTAGGACATCAAGGGAGTTCAGAGATTAATCAATTTTTCCATATTAGACTACCTGCCAAATTTCTTGTACCATTTCTGTGTGGATAATTGCAATGGTAGGGGGTTTAAAACCTTGAGTATGTTCTTCCCCAGTTGTGAGAGGGATCTTGGAAGATCATGGACAGACATTCTTAATTCTGTGGAAAGCTTGACCAATTGTAGTTGCTTCTTACACAAGCAGATGCTTTCTTGTGGACTTCATGCCAAAGCAGAGTTTTTAGATCCATAATGCTTTTAAACACCGTGTAGAATTACATTCATTTGGTGGAATGGGTTATAAATGTCTTTAATTTTTAATGAGATACAGAAGTTCATGTGAAAATGTATCACTTGGGGGTAATCTGGATGACTGGGCATGAAATGTTTTGGACAATTGCAGTTCTGGCATATTCATGAAAATGTTAAGGGCTTGTAGGAATCATTCTCTAGAGGGGTGCTCTCACTTTTGTGTTATAATCCACTCGGGCTTCTCTAGACAAACCCACCAAGGCTCAAAGGGTTGTGTTTCGCCTGAGCCACCACCGTGTGCAGCTTCACACAGGAACTGCCTGGGATTCTGCCAGTGGGGGGGGCTGCCTGTGTGAGGTGAGAGGGACTTTCCTGCAGCTGGGCTCCTCTTTCATTGCTGTGTCTCAGTCTCAGCCTCTGTTGGTGTGACCAGGCTGTGGCATTCAGCCTGATCTGTGTACACCCAAGGAACCAACACTCGGGTCCTGGAGGCCAAACTGGGACTGAAACTAACCTGAACTTATACAAATGGGCAACAGGCTGAGATTGAAAATGATTTCAAGACTGAACTCTTGCCACGCAAAGCCTCGTTGGCAGCTTTAGGTATGGACATATTTGCTACTACAAATTAGGCATTGCCTCTCTATGGGCATCAGATAATGTGGTGGAGGTCAGAAGCTCAGTCACTGACATGCTGCCACCTGCATAAATACGCTTAGGAGCATCTAAGCAAAACACGTGGTGGGATCTGACATTTGCTCATATGGATTAAATAACAACAGGTGTCATCGTTCCGTGGGGCTGACAAAGTTCAACTGCCACACTGAACAGGCCACAAGCCTGGCAATCCCTGAAATCAGAGTCCCGAGGCACCACATTTCTGCATTTGGTCACTTACCCACTGTCATTTTGTTTCCAAAATCTGAATCAAATGTACCGCTCAGTTTGCAAAATGGTTACTGGAAACAACAGGTGTATAAAATTGTCTCTGAATCCCGTGCTGAGTGACAGATCAAAGCTGTGTCTCCTCCCTGGTGTCCTGTCCCACGGTATTGCAGAAGCTGTCCTTCCTGCTGGGCGCAGTGTTTGGAACGTAAGTCAGTGGGTCAGGTCGGATCAAGTACCTGCCAAAAGAAATTCCAGCTGTCACCAGAACCTGGAGGTGCAAGCAAGGCTAAGTGCATAGAGCTGTAATGTTGAAAAGATCTGGGGAAGACTTAGCTTGGTTTAGTTCCTGCGGCAGCATTGGTTAGAGATTTTTTAATTTCAAATACAGAGTAAGAGGAGGATGACAGGTTTAAAACATAACAGATATATGTATTATCTATTTATACGTGTATTTTAAATATATACATATATAGTATAATTAGATGTCTCTTTAAATAGAAGTCTCCGTATTTATTTTTTTGCAGGTCTCGTGACTTTATTTTTTTATGTGTGTGCTTTGACTTACACTATATCGTTCAGCTCTAATCTTGTATCTGGAGAAGGGTTGATCAGGATGTAAGAAAGGGTGTTCTGATGATCATTCATTTCATCTAGACGACAGGGGAAAAAAAGTACCAAATAAATTACATTTATAAATGAATTGTGAAAAGCATTATTTCTGACAAATTAATTTAAAGGAAGTTCACAGAGCTGTAAGAAAGTGTCTGGTGTCAGGGTGATTTCAAACAAGTTTAGCAATTTCTTTTCAGCTGTACTCAAATTGAAACTACCTGACATTATTATCTTTTGAGTTATCAGCTCTAAAAACATCCTGCTTTCTAATGTTTTAAAAACCTTCTGGTGTTTTTCAGGCGTAGCAATTTTGAATGTAACCGGATGTCAGTGTCATTTACCAACTTGTCCTGCAGCTCAGGTAAGTCTGGGGTGAGCAGGGACTCCTGTGCTTGGCTGCCATCAAGTTCAGCTGATGGGCAGGGTTAAATGCAGGTGTATGGCATTCTCATCCCCTCCCACATTTGGGCAACATAAACCTTTTTTCCCCTTTTTCTGTTTATCTAGGAAGCATTTCCCTTTGATCACCTGTGCCAAGGGCTTGAAATGTGGAGGCTGTACAAATGGAAATTGGTATGTCTTTCTTGCATTTCTAACTATTCTCCTAATCATGTGTTCCAAATGAAGGCTGAAAATTTTTTTTAAGGTTTAAGCTACACTTCTGTCACTGCCATTGCAATATCTTTTGTGTCATTTTCTCTTGGGCTGCTGCAGTGAGACTGGTTTTAATCCGATCAGACTAAAGAGGAGAGGCAAAAGGAGAGGCAGTACTTCTGTGTTAAACCCTCTTTAGCTTTTTAGGAAAATGTATAACTCAGAATCACATAAATGTAATCAGGTAAAGCACTTAACTATCAAGATTTTGCTGCTCTGTAGATGGTATCTGATAGTTCTGAATTTGAGTAATTGAGTAACTTTTGGCTTTTAACTAGGATTTGAAAAGAAAAGCAGGAATGCAACAAAGTTTTCTTGTTACTGGTAGAAATATGAATTAAATTTACAAAACATTTTTGTGTTTGATCAAATGTTATTGTGGCCTGTGAAAACCCTGGAAAATATTTAGCCCTGAACCTTTCTGCAGAGAGCTGCACAGAAACATCAAAGAAAGAAGGCACAGGAATTATCCAGCTGGGGTGTGGAATAAAGAGCCTGTATTTACATATCTAGAAATTCCTGGTGTTTGTAGAGAATTAGAACCCACAGTCCTGGGCTTTCCACCCAACATGCTACAGAGCCAAGGCCAGAGGAAGGCAACCCAGCAGCTGTGGTGCCTGTGTTAAAGAGTGTTACAGAGCTCTTGTCCATAGCTTAAAAAACCCCAAAACAATCATACAAACTGAAAAGCAACCCAACATCAGCCTTGCTGGAGAACGATTTGGTGGATAAAAATGGCATCTGAAGACCTGGCAAAACATACTTTCTAAAGATGACTGTAATGCGATAATTTGGCATTATTTTTGACAATTGTGAGGAAAAGGCAATATCCTTCACACATAAACAGCTCCCTGCCTTGACGTATGAGTGAACTTCACAACAGCCCTGTGTTCATCTTTATTTCAGGAGGTTTGTGGGAATGTGGTGCAGCTGTTCAGTGACTGGGGAGTGTTTATATATTCAGCAGCACAAATCGTCTGCTAAATATGACTGTGACTGACACGCTGCCTTCTGAGCCGTCCGTCTCAGCACAAGAACGGGTGATAACAGGACGCATTAAAAACACTCCAGGTTACTCTTGGTAAATGAAAAAAACAGCCCAGTCCCAAACCAACAAAACAAAAACCATTGCCATAAACTTAATGTTTTGTTTATGGCTCCGTCACTTGTTACAAATCAGTTCACCTTGCACCATGCTAACGTTGCTACTGAGGTACTGTAAGAGCGGTACCGTATCCTGCTGGAGAAAGGCCCAGGTGCTTCATTCTGTTCTTCACAAGCTCGGCCAGCTCCTGCCTCTCTGACCTTCTGTAGAGGTTCATTCTCTGCTGGTTGATCTTCTCAGCAGTTTTGGCAGCGTGCCGGGGGGCCCTCCTGCTCAGGCGCCGTGCCCACTGCATGCTCTTCCTGCGCAGCAGCGGGTGGTCGGACTGGTCGCTGGACGTTGAGTTCCGGTGATTGCCGCGGCAGCCGAGCTGCTCTTTGGTGTCTTTGGTGTCCTCCCAGTCCTCCACGCTGATGGAGATCTGCGACTTGACAGGGAAATGACAAGAGAGAGGACGGGCTTTATTAGCTGGAAGCACATGAAGGTGTTCTCATTCTGACAGGGCAGTCAGACATGGGCTTTGGCTGCAGTGGAGCCGAGGGGATTCAGCTCTTTGTACTCAGCAGGTGTTCCTGAACTGGGCACTCTTTGCTAGACTTGGACCCCTCATGTAAAAAGCTCATTTATAATATAAATACATTTGCCAAATGCAAAAGCAGGTAAATGTTGCTTTGTGCCCAATTGCACTGCGATTCTGATTCTGAGAAGAGCAACTTTAGCCTTCTGATATTGCCCTTCCTGAATCCGGGAATCTGTTCTGAATGACTTCTCCACTTTGTTCCCAGGCTGTGTGTTTTCAGAAATTCAGCTTGTGTAACTGTAATTTTCAGAAATTCAGCTTGTGTAACTGCTTTTTACATGTGTGCTGTGGATTCATCAAGTAATGGTTCAGCTTTGTCTGCACAGTTTTCAGCCCTCTCTTAAGACCACAGGTTAACTTGGTCTGTTAACTTTGTGCCTGTTAACTGTGTCTCAAGTTCCTGAGCATTCTTGACCTTCTAGCACACACAGAATTAGGATGCAGTAACCTTCAGTGTGATTCAGGGCACCTCTTGTGAGAGAGGTAATTGATTCCTACCTTAAAGAGCAGTGATGCTTCACTCATAGAATGACAAAACCCTCCCATACTTAAGAGCCAAAATCTGTCCCTCTTTTGCTGTTTTCCTTATGCCACCCAAATAAGAGCAGTGGGATGTGCATGTACAAGTCCTGAAATACACAGGTGGATGGGCTACACATGCAGTTCTAACATACAAAAGTTCTCAGGGAACATAAGAGGAAGCATTCCAAAAGATAACTTTCATTAAGGTAAATTGTCTCTATGTGTATTTTAGATTTAATGGGTAGTTTTAGCTTCTAGTTTCAAAATCACTTCCTTACAATCCCGAGTTACTCTTGTGCTGTTTGAATGTTTTTTATTGATGCTGGAATAGCGAAGTCCTCACTGGTGTCAGGACGAGCACATTACCAAGTTACTGGTCACTGATTTCAGTGTGGTGAGTGTTTAAAATAAATACATGAAGTATAAAACACAGATGACGGAAATGAACAGCCTGAGTTTGTGTGAATCCCCTAGAACAGAATATGCTGGTAGTGATCAGGGAATAAAGCAAATTTAACCAAGGCATTACTGAATGGCCTTTTCCCACTAACATGAAATCTGAAAGCAGGATTCTGTTGACCTCATCAGTGCTGAATACAAGCTTGCTGTAAGAGGGTCACCACAGAATCTGTGAGGTTTCTGGAGTCCATAATATAATATTTGATAACATTAAGCTGGATACAGTGTGAAAGATATTTTTCACTTTTGCACAAACCAGCTTTCATCTGTGTAAAAAAGCAACAAACAAAACCAATCAAACAGCAAAACAATCAAACCCCATAATTAAAAAGAACACTACAGATGTTTGTGTTGTAGCACTTCAAGTAAAATCATATTTTTAATATTCCAGACTAGGATCTTGCAATCAGCCTCCTGTAAAGACCGGCTAATTTAATGAGGCTCTTCAGCTTAGTCTGCAATAAAAAGGGGATTTCTTTCTGCCTTTTTTTTTTTTTCTGAAACGACGTGATTTTTTTAAGTTTTGTTACTGACTCTGCTGACATTAGGGCAGAAGAGAGAGCCTGGATCCCTTAGAACAGGAATGCAATTTGATTTTGTTGTTTGTTAGACTGTCATTGTGGGTTTGTGTGCATTTCACAGCAAGGACTAAGGTAAGCAGAATACATTCCATAGGAAAAGGTGTGACTTATGGATAGGAAGGAGCTATTTGGTATGAAAAAATCTGATATAAACTGAGTGTAGAGGATGGTCTTGTTTTGCCTGTCTTCCTGCCTGCACTGGTAGCTTTGCCTGTCCAGCTCTTGACAAAACAATCCTCTGGACTGCTGGCAGCAACAGTGGAAAGGCAGAGACCTATCAGCATCCCTACAGGGGGATAAGTCACTTTTTGAGCCAGAGATTAAATGGGAGAGGCCAAGGAAAAGAACAAGTTGGGGGTTTTTTCTGTGAATCTGTAAATCCTTAGCTTGAACTTTTGAAGCACTGGCATAAGTGAGCTGAGCCATAAAGGAAGGTGATAAAGCTAAGTATTTTCTTCAGAAGCTATTCAGTGCCTGTTGAGAAAGCTGTGCAGGGTGGCCCTTTGCTGTATGCAAGAGGAGAAAATTCAACTTCAAAGTGAAATCAAAGACGCCCAAACCTTCTTTGAAAAGCATCACAAAAGTGTGCCAGTGGCAGCTGTCAAACAGACAGAAGATAAAACTCCAGTGCAAAGTACTTTGTGTGTCCCCCTCTGTTTTAAGCAGTCTTGAACTTAATTTAAAAATACTTTTGTAACTGTTGTTACTTTGAGGTTTGATTGTTTTCACTGCATTTCATTTCCTTGTTCCACAGCAGGTAGCTCTGTTGCACGAGAAGCATGATTGATGATGGTGTCACTCCTGTGCCACACAGTGAAGAAACATTTGCCTTTAAACCCCTGTTTGCTTGTTTTTCGTTTTTGAAAGGCAGGTTCCTGTCTCACATATCCCACTGTGTGCCCTAAAGGGTGTGATTGCTCACTTGTGCTGCCAGACATCTGTGACCCATGCAGGCATGGTGTTCTAATAGGATGTTTCATGCCCTAAAATCTAAATATTGAGCTGGTCAACACATGGCAGGGATGGGAATGGAGTCACAGACACACAGTGTGCATGTTTGAGATGAGGGTGTCTGGTGATAACACCAAACATCAATTAACTTCAGATTTTTCCCCCTTGCCTTGCTGCTCCCTGGGAGCTGTGCGTAAAATGTGGAATAGGTGGAATGTGTAGGTTCATCTGTTCTGTTCTGAAACAGTGCCGTGTTTTTGCCTCACTGCAAGTTCTGCATTAACTGAACTTCACTGCTCTGCCTACCAAGAGCCCTTACTTGCACCCAGGGTTCTAGAAATGCTTCCCTGCTCCAAAAGCTCTCTAAACCATTGCTGAGTACAGCCACATATTCCTTTTGGGATAAACCTGGGGATTTTGCTCCGCTAGCATTTAAGGTGTTGAAGATCAAGGCTTTCACCAGATGATCTTTTCCCTGTAAAGATGATTTGTTATCTTCAGAATTCAACAGGAAAAAAGACCCAAAAAGGAACCGGAATTCCACTGGGCTACTTTGAAAGTCTCAGTCTGTCAGCTTTCAGATTTTTAGCAAGATGTTTGTGTCCAGAACAATGTTGATTAAGACTCATTTATTGAAGGATGATCCATTGCATAGTTCCATTTCCTGTGAGGATTTTACTCCCACAGTTTAACCTAATGTGCAGTTTCTGGCTGGGATTGAGTTACATTTCTTCACAGCAGCCTGTCTGGGTCTATGCTGGGGTTTGTGATGGGAACAGTGTTGATAATGGGGATGTTTTCATTACTGCTGAGTGGTGCTTACACAGAGCCAAGGCCTTTCCTGCTGCTCACCCACCCCAGCAGTGAATGGGCTGGGGGGGAGCACAGGAACACCTGCCAGGACACCTGATCCCAGCTGAGATCCCTCATCCATGGTGCTGTGCTCCACAGGAAGATGAAGGAATGGGAGGACTTAGGGCATTTGCCTTCCCAGCTGGGCCTGATGGAGCCCTGCTTGCCTGGAGATGGCCAAAGACCCCCTGCCCATTAGCAAAATGCTTTGCTTTGCTTTCACACACAGCTTTTGCTTCACTTATTGAGCTGCCTTCACCTGACCCCACGAGGTTTCTCCCTCTCAGCCGCTCAGTTTTGTCCCCACCCCACCTTGGGGGGAGCGAGCAAGCCAGCAGCTGTGTGGGGCTTGCTTCAGCCAGGACACCCAGAAACAGGCAGACAATAAGCAAATACTTACTTGTGAAGCCATTTCTCGTGACTGACAAAGGAAGGGGAAAAAGAAAACAAAAGACAATTTAAACAGCAATGAATCTAAAGAAACAAATATGGAGCATTAAACAGGAGCCACAGAAAAGCAGCCACACAGATAAAGAAAAAAGATTTCATATCTTTTTTTAATATTTTTTTAATGCAATGGAAATGGTTTGGGTCATAGCTGTGACAGATCTTGAGAGGCAGGCTAGATTCATTTGTTATTTAGTTACTGGGTCACTTGCTTTATTTTTAAAGAAATTATTAATATCTGTCAGTGAAGTGAGGGCTTCTCATTTGCACAGTGAAAAAGGAAGTGCCAAAGAATAAACTGTACATATTAAATATTAATATTGGCGTATTTTTTCCTCCTGACTCAGGTTACCCATTAACCAACAGCATCCAGGTTATGTGCAGTACAAACTTAGCTTCTTACATCTGTTTGAACTCAAATTGATAATTACGTTGAAGGTTCTCTGAGTTGTAAACCTTCATTTTATGGTTAGAAGTTCATAGTTCCTGAGTAAAAAGAGTGAATTACTTTTCTCTTATTTCTATTGTAAAGATCCTACCTAACGACATTTTTCAGGCTTAATGTATTAAAAAGCTAAAACGATAACCCATGCTAATATTTCATTAGTGAAATTAGTCAAAAATCCCTTTAACTTCAAAATGAACACTTTGCAGAAAGATGAATGCTGTCAGCATCTCTGCATTTGTAGGTATTATCCATAAAGGCCACAGATGCAGAGGAGGTGTTGCTCTTTTGTATTCGGGGGAAGAGGGAGGTGAGGTAGATTTCCCTGCCTCTCTCTAGAGGGGAAAGTTTGCACAAATTCTCACTCACTAAACAGGAACTGCACAAATGTTTGTGTGAAAATACCACTTGGGGCCTGCATTCAGAGCCTCCAGCTTAAAAAGACCAACAACTGCTTTTTCTTCACCTGATAAACAAGCAGTGCCATTCTTCCACATTTATCCAGTACCTAACAATTTGAAAATTTAACTAGGCAATTTCTCCAACCTCCCTTCCTTACTCCTCTACCAGATTTAACTCCAATTCTTCAGGAGATCACCTGTGAAAGTTGGTAGGAAGTAATAGCAGAACTCCTCATTCTCTATTTTTTGGACCTGAAGTTAAATAGCCAGCACTGAATGTGAGAATAAACATTGCCATGAATTTTATCTTATCCTTATTTAATGAATTCTTAAACTCTGGTATGTCCTCTGTTTTGTGGAAAGCTGTGACAGAGTTTTGGTTTTTTTTCATATTAGCAGTGAGGCTGACTACATCCTTCTCCAAGGAACGATTTTGACGGGTTATGTTAAAGCTGCTGTAGTTCAAAAGTCGTCTGACATTATTGCAGTGCCACAGTTCACTGGCTGAGCTGTAAAAGCCACCTGCAGACATAGTGGTGGTCCCCAAAGAGACACTGGGTGGAATCTTGCACAGCTTTTTGTCACCCTTCTTTAAAAATTAACTTCAGCTGAACGTTTGTACTTCCTTGAGAGCAAATCTTGCAGTTAAGCATTATATGCCTTAATGTTTTCTAATATTTTTCTCATCTATGGAAAAGAAAATATAAATTGCCTGTCTTGGAAATTAGTGTAAACTATGAGTATTTCAGAAAGAAGGAGGGAGTTGTTGCTCACTGTTTGCATTTTAAAACCATGGTTTAATGAGATTACAGTACTAATGGTCATGTAAACAAATGGATAATATGTGACAGAAATCAAAGCTGCCCGAACAAAGAAAGTATGTTAAATAGCCAGGAAACAATATTTTTGCCATTCTTTGTAAACAGAGGGATGGAGAAATGTACACATTTATGTGGCAAACACAGAAATACATATATAAACTAGTACCACTGCTTGGCAGCTAAACTGAGAGAGAACCCACCACACTTCAAATAACATTAAGTAGAAATGAGCAACAAGAGAATGAATTAGAAGGTCACATGAGCAGTGAAATGCCACCTGTTCTGAGGCACAGTGACAAAGGGCCTGGTTATCGGGGTTGTTACGGACACGGCCATCAGTGACCACAGCAAGGTCAGAGCAGAGCTCACTGCCCAGCTGCTCCTGCCTGTGTCCGGCTGCCCCTTGTTTCCCATCCATCCATCCATCCATCCAT
>VYZT01027051.1:0-19000 GCA_013400735.1 Pomatostomus ruficeps
TCCTGTCACTGCTTACCAGAGAGGAGATTGCTTTAAGGATCTTAATGCTCATAGGGTTGACAAGTTGAAGGGACCATGGGGAAGCTGATGGTTGAGGCCTGCAGACTGTAATTCGTGTTGCTGCTGGAGTGCAGTTTGTTACAAAGCAAATGGTGACTTCAGGTTTTAAATGTCACTTGGGCTTCATCTGTAATCGTATGGTTAGATTTTCTGAGTTGTCACTACTTACTCTTTTGTTAGATGTTGAATGATGGGGAAAGGGCTGAATAACAGTAATATGGACACTAGTAGGAGAAGAAAAGGGGACTGTGAAAACCTGACAGCAATGTAATGCTTCCCTGGGACAAAGTAATATTTTAGATTTTTGGATATATTTCGCATTTGTTACCTGAGCATTGGAAAACCTCTGTGTTTAGAATAATTCTGTTGCATTTCTTTTATTTATTTTGTCCAGCTTCCACAGAGGTACAAGCATTTCTGCAAAATACCTAGGCTTTACCTGAATAGATTAAATTTATACCTGGATAAGATAACCAGAGATAGCACTTGTTTTTTCTGATTCCAGATAGGATAAAACAATAGAATCAGATAAGACAGTTAGAATAAAATACTTGCAAGATTTCATTTCTAAATGTTACATCAAATTTGATCTAATCACTGGCAAAGTCAACTAAGCTTTGGGTATGCTCTTTTAAGTGCTACATTTTTGTTTTGCATGCTGGTTTTTTTCTTTTTGCTTGCCTTTATACACCAGTACACAGAAAATATTGTTTGAAATTTCTTCAGTGTTTTTATTAAGCTGTATATAAATATTATTCCTTCTGTAAGTTCTGTGCCATTTATGGAACATTTTGCAGTAGCATTGGATGTATTTAATGACTTAAATTGTCTTTGAAATAACAGGTATAACAAAAAAATCGAGCAGTAGAGAGGTGGTATTTCTTTATTCAGAGAACTGATTATTGTATTTTTCAATACTTTGTCATTTATGGTTTGTTTATTCATCTCATTCCGTTTTTGTTATTATGGTTCCTAAAGCAGAGACGAGTTCTTTTGCTTAGTAGTTCAAACAAAGTTTTTCAGTGTGTTTGCTCTTCTCTCAGCTCTTTGGAGATCCTTACTCAAGGCACGAAGAGAGAGATATTTTCAGAAGTTTCAAAGCTGAATAAAAGCACAGAGGCAGTTTAAAATTGATGGGCATTTTCCTAAATCAAGATAATTTTGCTGCTCATTTGACTTCTGTGGCTAATATATAGCTGAAATTTCTGCAAAGACTTGATCAGCCTAAGTGCTACATAATGAGTGGAATTCATGAGCAGAATTAGTACAGGTAGGTATTTAATAGAGTCTACAACATTTTTGTAGGAGAAGCTTAACTAAGTGGGAAGTGGTGGAAAGATTTTCAGCCACAATATTATCCATAAATGTCTCAATCTTTCTTTACTTGCTGTTATATATTTAATGGGAATCTGTTGAATGTGTGTTGCTATTTTTGGTTAACTTGTGGGTATTTTGCACTCTGAGACAAAATGCTCATTTTAATTTTGAGTTACATAGCTGTAATATGTAGGGTTTGCTATCCCTGGAGATATTTTGCTTTCCTCACAAGTGGTTTAGAATCTCAACATGAAGTCATAATTAGCCTGATGGGTTCTTTCATTGCTGTCACGAACAAATGGGTGGGAAGAGCACACGTCGGCTTTGACGTCACCCCACTTGAGCACAAGCTTGAGGAACAGCTGCTGTTAAGGCTGTTGATTGCTGTGACACTTCATTGAAGGATTAAGAATGTTTTTGTCTCCACCTTATTTCTAAACTAGAAATGTCTTCCTAAAGCTCCAAATTACCACGTTGTAGCAATAGTATTAAGTTGCTCTGTATGTATGCAATTCATTTTAGAGATAATTTGATTTTTTTGAATGGTTGGTCAGTGAATACTGTAATCATGCTTGGTAAGTGATCAGAAACTTCCATGCCTCCCTTGTACATGCTTCCTAAATTATTGAGTAAATCTCTTTTTTGAAATTTGTTTGCTAAATGACTGTTGAATCTGAAAATTCAGAATTTAGCAGAAATGCACATAACAAACAATGATACCATGTATTTTTGTTTATGTATGTAAAAAATTATACTTAATTTTTGACTCAAAAAATTAGCAGCTTTTCCAAAATCTTGCAAATCAGGTGTAAACCTTAATTTCTGAAAGCTTGTCGCAATCTTTAGTTGTTTCCCTGTATTGTCACTATGTTTTCTTTATACACCTAAATTGGCAGGGGAAGGAAAAAAACCCCACAACCTCATGACAAAGAAAACCTACGAAGAAGCTTGCCAAGTTTTTTTCTCTTTTTTATTCTCCACTTATTTATTTTCTTCCATGTTTTCAGAAGTGAAAACTATTGTATTTTATATTTTTCTTTCCCTTCTGTCTTCAGTCTTTACCTTACTGTCTGTAAAGTGACAGAGTCCATTTTATTGGCTTTTCACTGATAGTATTAGACTTTATTCCATTTTCTTCTGTGTTTGTTCCTCAGAATTGAGTTGTTTTATTTATTAAAAGTTATTCGGTGCCTTTAGTTATGAAACCATACATCTTTTGTTCAGCAAACCTACCAAAATGTGTTTCCTGCGTGGAATATTTTTTTTTAAGCTTTATATATTGTAGGATTTTCTGCAAAGAAATTTTTTTCTTATTTGTTCTTTGTCTGTTGGGAAACATTTCAGTGACTCCCTTCACACTTTCTGGCTTTCTGAGCACTTGTGCCAAAGCCTGCTGTAATTTTCTGTGAAGAGCACTATTTGAATATAGAGTTGTCAAACATATGACTAATCTTTGCTTGCAACATTTCTGTTGTGTCTTGGCATTCAGACAGACTTCATTTTCGTATGCATCTAATGCTATATATCCAAGTCTGCAGTATTGATAATTTCCAGCAACCGTTGTTTTGGAATAGTTTGGACTTCCTGTTTGTAAAACTCGTAACACAGTTGTCTGACTTATTTTATTTTATTTTTTTTGCTTCTGCCTCCCAGGTAACTTTATCAAGGTACAGTTTCCCAAAATCTTGATGTTGCACTTTGAATACCTGGACTTGTTTTGCATGTGTTTTTCACAACATTGGACAATGTGAAGCATGGAGTCATTCAAAGCAAAATGAAATAAGTGATTTTACTCCAGTATTTACCAGGATGGTTCCACCAGAAGTGGGAAGAGGGTGGGGCTTTGAAGAAAGCTGTCTGTCTTTGGGATTGCAAAAGAAGTTGAAGGCTGATGTTCATGTGAATGGAAGATGCCCATTTACCTTCCCAACAGCAAACTCCTAAATTTATTCATATATGCTGCTAGAAAATACAGATGTAATACCTGAGGAGTTTCACATTATTCTGTAAGACATTTGCTTTAAAGGAAAACTGAAATTCTTTTGTGCCAGTTGGGAAGTCCTAGTCCTTTCCCTCAAAAATACCTCTTCTCATTAATTTCTGCAGATATATAGCAGCTCTTGTACCCCTCTGAAGACAAAGATTCACTGCTGCTTTAGAGGTGACAAGGTATATTTTATGTGGATTATCTAGAGGCAGGGAATTTTACCAGGAGGGGATATAATTTCTGTTTCCAAGAGATGTCTAGGGGAAAATTACTTTGGTTGCTCTGATTTGTAGCATAGCATTTATAATGCTTTATGATATAACCAGAAAAAATAGGTTTTAGTTTAGGTGAATTCTGAAATACCTTCCTGAGTAAAAGAAAGTATAGATACTTTTCAAACAATTGAAAGTACAGTTTGGGGTAATTTTAAGTTTGTTTTTAACTTTTAACCTGTAAGGGTGTAGGCTCAAGTAGAACACTTTTATGAGCCATGTGTCCTGTTATGTTTTAAGCATCCCCAAGGAGGGATTCTCAGCACCATGGGGACAGGCAGGAGGGTACTGATTACAGCACAGAAAAGCTTTTCCTTGTGTTTAAGTGGATTTTGCTGTATTTCAGTTTCTGTCTATTGTCTTGTGACTAGGTACCGCTGACAAGAGTCTGCCTCTGTCTTTAGTCCCCAGCATCAGGTTTTTAGATGGATTAAATCCCCTGAGCCTTCTCTTTGCCAGGCTGAAAAATCCCAGCTCTTTCAGCCTCTCCGAAAATGAGTATGCTTTAAACCAGTCCTGGCAGGTCTTAAGATAATCTTAAACTAACCCTACAGCAGTGACTCAGAGTTACACAGAAAAGGGGTTATCACCCTTAATTTGGGTGATGGGAGGATATGAAGATGTAATTTGTAAACATGGGCAGGACTTTTGAGGAGATGCTCTGCTACTGTATGCACTGACTTTTCTACTTTTAGTGTGTGCTTGAGATCTTCAGTACATAAATAAATCCAAGTAAGAATTTGAGCAAAAGGATTGCGCTTTTTGTTAAATTACAGTTGAAGCTGTGTGAAATGGAAGAAAATATAATCTGGTATTTATGGAACTAGTTTGTTTACTTCAAAGGAGGAAAAGGGAAGAACAAAAGTTGGTCCATCCAGCTCTTTTTCTTTTTTTCTTTTTTTTTTGTCTAAGTCTTTATTTCAAGCATGCATTATTTTTTTTTCCACAGTGTTCTATAAGTGACTTGTCTTTTTTAATGTTGTAATGTAGTTTCTGGTTAGATAACAGGCTGCTTTTTGGCTTTGGTTAAAAGTTGCTTAAAATTCCAGTCTGGAATGAACACTTGTAAAGCATGTAACAGGGAAACTACATTGTATTCATTTCCCATCATTGTTGAATAACTTATTTAGGGTTTCTTTTTAGTCACAGTATTCATGAGGTTTGACTTGTTCATTTGATTCCAAAATAGTATTGGAAAACTGATCTTTAATGATACTCTAAGGCATTCAGATTTGTTGGCAATGCTAATACAGTGAAAATCAAATGGATTCTGCCTTCCTACACTTAATGGTGTTTCAGAAGCAGACTTAAAAAAAAAAAAAGCTACATTCTGGGGAAGAAGAAGTTTCTATTTGACACTATACCATGCTGCATGACAGACCCTCTTTTATCCCTATTTCTGTAAAGCTTTCTGGTAAATACTATATTGATTTTACCTTTTGGGAACAAAGTGCCTCTGCATGAACAGCTGTAGCCCTGCCCCATATGAATATTTATTCTCAAACACAATCTGTTGTAAAATATTGCAGTTATATTGATCCTCTATATACTGTCCAAGGAAGAGGTCAGAACCTCTTTAATCTTATCCTTCTTTTTATCCTGCAATAAATCAATTTATTGATTTCATAAGTGTTTGAAATTTTTTTTTTGCCTTTTTCCTTTCTTTTCCCTCTTTTTCCTCCCCGTCACATCTTCCCTGTCAATGTTTAAAGATGAAGAACATAAAGATAGCAACATTTGGGTGTGTGATGGAGTGGAGAGTAAGATCACGCATAAGGGTGCATCAATAGTAGCAAATTGTCTGTCCTTTCCCAAAGTTTGCTAAAAACTTGACCTGAGGTGTGTTTGTCTATTTCAACTGGCTTGAAAAACACACTTTCATGTTCTCAAGGATCCAGTTATATCTGGGAATAGTTCTGTAGGTTATGTGCATGGAGGTACCTTGCCTGAATCTTCGTCATGTTTAACCAAAAAACCCCACTAACCTCTTTGATTATTTGGTTACTGGAAGGAGGCTTAGAGTTGAGGAAGATGAAATAGGCAGTGCTTTCTGCCAAAGAGTAATTTTATGTTTTCTGCTACTGACAGTGATTCCCTTAGAGTTCAGACAGACTCTTTAAAACTGTTCTGTGGATAGAGCAAACCAAGGAGATGAAATAATGCATTCTTGCCCTTTAATGTAATCTAACAAGAAGCTCTCTGCTGGCAATATATTTCATTCATATAATCAATGCATGGAGCTGTGGAAGAATAAATTGATGTCTGATTACCTCATGCTACAGAAGGAGAACACAGAGACACGAAGAGCTTATTCTTCTAATTCACCTTGTGTTTTCGTATGGGAAACCTGCTGTACTTGTTACCAGTACGTGATAGTTCAGAAGAGAGGGAAATTCTCTTGGTATGATGACTTACTGTTATCCACTAGTTAATTCAAAATGGGAGATTTTCAGAGGTCAATGAAGTGTCAGGGAAAATATGCTTTTTAAGGGTGTAATTGTGTTGACTAGTTATTGTTTGCCAGCAAATCTATGTTCAGCATTTTTTCATTCTATTCAATCCTGTTCCAATTTATTTTGTTTGTTTGGCCACACTGCTTTCCACAAAGAAGCTGTTCCTCTGTTAAAGGAAGGACTAATTTACAGAGAACATCTGAAGCTCCAGAAGCTGCTGAAAAGACCCACTGCATAAGTGAAAAAATCCCCACACCCTATGTAGCCAAGCAGCTTTTCGAATATCCAAGCATTTGATACATCTCGAAGTTTGATTAGTTTTTTCTTCTCATGTCCATCTCTTTGTAGTTTTGAAAAGTTGTTGTAGGTGAAAGGAATTCTTAGCAATTGATTTCTAAACATTTCTTAAAGACTAAAATTAGAGGTCTTCTGGTAGATTTGTAAGTTAGATTTCAAGTTTGTTTCAGGCTGGTATATAGTTTTCAAGAAATAAAGCAGTAATACTTTTCAAAACTTTTTAAGTATTAGTGATCTAGGAGAATTCAGGTATCTAGCTTTGGTATTTAATTTAGAATTTAAGAGGCAGTCACATTCAGAAATTAATTCAGAACAGGCACTTAGGTCTAAACCTATGGTCTGCGAAGAGCCTGTCTTTCAACTCTTTATATGTAGATGAGTTACTTCTGACTTGTTTCTGCATGACTGAGGAAAATCTAGTGTCTGATTCCCTCAAGTGGAGGGAAGGGGAAGAGACAGAAGCACTACGAACACTGTGGATATTGGTAGTGAGGTGGGTGGCAGAATCTACTCGGGGAAACTCTCGCAGCTCATGAATCATAGACAAATATAGATTGGCAGGTCCTTCTGGAGAGCTCAAGCCCAGCCTCATGTTTAACATGGTATAGGCCAGAGAAGGGGCTCTTCCAGGCAAGTTTTGAGTGTCCTTTATGGATAGAGTTTATGCAGCCTCCCAGTGAAACCTGTTCTGTGAACTCTCAGCTGTCTGGCAAGGAGGAGGTTAAGTACTACTAATAGCCAGATTTGCAACAAAAACAAAGAACAGTGTGATTTGCTCCATTGTATTTAGCCTTGAAGAGCTGCTTAGAAGGAGAAGTTGCATTTTCATTCTGTTAACTGTAGCATTTTCTAGAATAAGACCAAGTAATTACATGAAGAATAACTTTATCATAGAGGTTCCTCTGGACACAATAAAGTAGCTGTTCTGCTGCTTTGCTTTTGTAATGTTTGTAGTCTTCTGTGCTTTCTGGTCAGCACTCTTAGCCTAGACTGATGGTGCTCGTCCTATTCCAAGTTATTTCCAGTAGTTAGTGCTGACTGGTAAGATTCCAGTCTCCATACAGTTGCGTCATTCTGCCTTAATTCACATACACTCAGGTATTAAATTCAGTCACAGCTAGTGCATGGATTACTCCTGATTTCTTGGCATGATAAATAACATAGGTTAGAACTTACTGTCAGGAGCCTCTGTTACGTGACTGGTGTGAAATGTTTGTCTAAATAAAGTTATGGAGCTCTTCACAGCTGTTCTGTGTACTGGCAGAATAGTGTTCTTGCTGTGTTCAGTAATAAAGCCGCGAAAGTCAGGTGCATGTGACTGCACAAATCAGCTGCAGCATAGTTGTGTGCATAGATAAAACTTCATACAGCGATGTGTCAGCCCATCATGGAGCACTTCAAGGGCTCAATATATCTAAATGGGTTAGTGACTGTGATAAACCAGCATGATGGTTATTTCAGTTCAGATCTCTTAAGCTGAGTTGCTCAGTGTTTTTGCCTATTTGAGAGATATCAGTGTCTGCCTCCTACTGAAGCTCCACTCGAAGTGTAGTAAATTCTCTGGAACAGTAAATGCTAAGTGTTTCAGCTTGCTGCTTAATGGTAACAGCGGCAGAAAGGTTTTCATATTGTGCATTAAGAACTGTTAGAATTGTTGCTCTATATATCTATATTATCTACAGATCTATAGCTATCTACATACTACAGGTTTTTTGGTTTTTTTTTCTTATTTCTTGGAATCTGTCATGTGAGAGTCAGCTCTCAATGGAGTTCTCGCAGTCTGTTTCTGGAGTGGTTTGTATTAATAAGGTAGTTTATTAGAGCACTGTAATCAGGTGCACTGTTCAACTGGCTTAAGTGTTCACAGGAATTGGTCAGCATGTTTTAATTTGCTTACTGGTAGGAACTGTCTAGTTTACCTATTAAACAAATACTTGCAGACTTAGAAATTGCAGCTCTCTTGGTACCCACTAGGTATCCCTTTATAGGTAAGTAAATGTTCTTTTAAGAATAAAAGTACCGTGGGGAAGGACAGAGAAGACACTTTGGAATTTTACTTTCTGGATGGCTATGTGTAAGTACTGGTGAAAAAAAGAAAAAAGCTTTAGTCCATCACTCTATCTTCCTCTTTGGGCAGCCGTTAACAATGGAAAGGTTAGGCTTTCTTTTTTTAATAGCAAAACCAAATGCTAGAGGTTTGTCTCTCTTTTAAGTAGTGTCTAACATGTGTTAGGTTTCAATTTCCTTTCTTCACCACTGATAAACTTTATTCAAAGAATTTGTTCTCTCTGAGCCAACAATGGTCCTGTGAAATAGTTTGTTGTAGCCTTGATTACTCCATCAGCCCTATTATTAATCTCTGAAACTTGTTAAAGGTGAGATGGATTCTGTAGCTAGCTCCATATTCAGCTGCTGAAACTCTTTCCTGTTCTGTCTCCTCCTGTTCTTCATGGGCATTGTTGTTGATTCAAAATGTCACAAATCTCCTATCGCAGTCACTAGGGAAAATAAAGTATTTATGGGAAATTCTAGCGGCTTTTCAGAGGCTTCCAATTTATAGTCAGTTTTAGACAATATTCCTAGGAACTGTAAATGGTATCCTTTCTGTTTGTTTGCTCTTGGCAGGTAGAGGGAGGTAGCACTAGTATTAATCTAGCAGCATTTCACCTCTAGGTGCTGCAATTTGTGCATACCAGAGTAGTGTTAGATCATGCATAAACTCATTGAGAAGACTTAACGGCTGTAAGCCACAAATTTGTTAGCATAATGACATTTTGTCTTGAATTATTTTGTTACTTGGAAACAGCCCAAAGTAATGGTAATGTATTGTTCTTTGTAAAGTTCATTGTAATAATCCAGTTTGCCATTAAAATTGGAGTGTTAAAAAGGTGTTAAAAGAAAGAAAACTCAATCTCTAAAATGAATTGAAAATTGGAGGGGCTATTTTTGGACTGAAAATGTTCCAGTAATTTAGTAGTGTTTTTTCCAAAATTAATTTGATTTTTTTTTTATTTACTCACGTGAAAAGAAGATTCTGAGGAATATGGCCTTAGAGACCTTAATTTTGACACATCCAAATCAAATCAGTAAATTTGCTGACACCCTGGTCTTTCCCTATGGTGGTAGGAGCCTCATTTTAAAGTATGCTTTAGGGATGTTGTGCTGAGAGAAAAATATAATAGGATTATACCACAGAAATCCATTAGTTTTCTCCTTGGACTGAGTGCAGAAAGTGGATGGCAGGCAAGGCAAGCAAATGAAAAACTTCTGAAAAATGTAGCTGGGGAAGCTGCTGAAGGGAGGAGTTTTCGATGAAGCAGAGAAAGCAAACCAGGTATAAGATGTCTTTTTCAAGACAGGTTGACAGAGGGATGAGTATTTTAGCAGAAAGAATGACAAAGGAAGATAGACTTAAAAGACAGGAGCAGTAGAGTTTAGTGAAAGAGTATTTGCAGAGGAAGAAAGAAAGGTGATGAAAGATGAGACAGCCTGAGGATTTGGGTAGTGCTGTCATGGAAGATGGTGGAGTTGCCTCCAGAGAATGTGTAGATGGAAATATTTAAGAACTCAGATAAATATTACATGCTTAGGCAGCTGAGGGAAATCCATGGTTTTTATTTTTGGCACTACTCCCCCTGGGGAAAACTGCTAAAAAGTTCATGCTGAGCATTCTCGAGATGAACTGTGCCGGGGTGCTGCTGGCAGAGGTACAGGGCAGCCGCCCGTGGTTTCAGAGGCTTGCCGAGCTGCTTCGGGTGCTGGAGGGCTGGTGAAGGTCCTGTAGGGTTTCACCTAATCCACCGGTGGTCCAGGTCACCGAGAAAGGAGAGACGAGGCAGAGGGGCTTCCCAGATGGTTTATTTGGGCACCAGGTTCATGCCAGGAAGCACCGGCACGGTGCTTTACAGTTACATATATACTGTCGTGAGTGGGCGGGGGAGGATACGAAACACCCTATGGTGTAGGAGTGTGGGGTTTGAATTTCGTGGGCTTGCAGCTGATGCTGGTAAACTTTCAAGCTTCTGACCTGTAACTGAGCACAGATGTTCTTCTGAACCTCTTCTTCAGAGCACTCAGTCAGTGGGGGAACTGGTTCTGCTGCCGTTTAACTGCATTTGCTAAAAATATTAACTCTATTACCATACAGTTCAGGAGCTAGAATCGAAACAGTAATGACATCAGATCCAAGAGAAATATGGTTTGTTTATACCACCAGAAGCAGTGGAGTGACTTGAAGTTGCAGGGCTATCTGGTCCTCTTTTGCTTGGCTGTTCCTTATATCCCAGTCCTTGTAAATAGTCTTTCTTTGTATCTGGTTTCACTTGTCTGTTGTGCATGAATCTTTTAGCTCTATGTTGTTCTGTATAGAAGTCGGTAGTAGTGTGCAGAAAGAAACCAAGACATGTTTATCACCTTGCACAAACTCAGTATTGTTTTCTCTATTATTAAAATGATACATGGAACCCATTTAGCATTTGCAAGTTTTATTAGTATTTCTAAACTAGATACTTTCTCACCACAGGCTTTAAAATTCTAAGAATAGACTTGGTCATCCCTTTAAAAACATATATAGACAGCTGAGTGATTTGCATACCTGTCTGGATGTTCTATGGAAGAAAAATGAGAGGCAAAAAAAGCTACAAAATCTTAAATCAGGAGAAATGTTTTTTAAATGTTATGAAATGAAAAATGCTGGTTTTCAAAGAAAATTTTATAGCCTTCTCAATTTCAGTGTGGTAGTTTTTCAATAAAGAGATAAGTTGGATATGACAAACTGATATGTAAAGTTTATAATGCACACAATATTTATTTAGGGCAGGGACTTGCAGTTTGTTTCAGATGTTTTGTTTTTATAAAAATCTCTACACTCTTGTGCCAAAAGTTTTTGATAGAAGTCTTTGTGAAAATATGCTTAATTAATAGCAGCTGGGTCAGAGCATACATACTGCAAGTTAATCAGTTATTTTCATCAATAAAACAAGGGGAAGAAGTGAGCCTGCATCTCAGTCATGGATTTTGTTATCTTTCGAAGGTCCTGCAACTGGCAGCATCTGCCATTTTCAAATTCTGTAAAAATGTGTTGTTTGAATTTCTGGTACTTGATGAATTCCATTTGCATATTTTCTATATATCCTTATGTAATGAAGATTGTATTTGAGACATTGCAAAGTTGGAAGCTCTAACAAAGATTAAGAAAGTAGGAATGTGCGTAATAGTGATTTTTATCTTTCTGTAATGTGTGTAATTCAAATTGATGCAAGTTCAGGCGTAAGAGTCTAATTCAAATAGAATAGATTAATATTAGTAAATGTTGCATCAAGTAATAATGCCAAAGGAATGAGTGAAGTTGCAAATTGGAAGTGTGGGCTGTTAATTACTGATTGTCTAGATCCTGAGGTGAACATTAAGTAGGTATTGCAAAAAACATACTTGTAAATCTATCCAAAGAGCAAAAATCACTCAAAATTGAGACTGTTTCTTTTCAAATTAGGTGACTTACGTTCTTAAATTTTCTACTTTGTGAAATTTTAATGAATGAATCTTAGACACGATTCAAAATTTTGCTTGTGTTCTAACTAGTTAATCCTGGTAACGCCCTCGGGCACATGGTGTGATCCTTGGAATATCCTGTGCAGGGACAGGAGTTGGACTCGAACATCCTGACAGGTCCCCTCCAACTCAGCATACTCTATGATTCTATTCTGTAAGGAAAAAAACCTGGATATTTACATGCCCTTTTTGTCTAAAGGATTCAAGTGACAGAGACTTTTTGATAACAGGAGTGATGATAAAAGAAGATGTTAATACAAACAGAAGGCTGAAGTCTATTTCAAGAAGCATATATAAAGATCTGTTTTAGGGGCAAAACAAGCTGGAAGAATATTACATCATGTAATTATTTTGATAGAGAAAGTGATGAATTTATATACTGTAGAAAATGGTATATTTGAAGAATGGTTTTTCTAATGAGTTTTTCCTGTGAGAATATAAAATACCTATGAATTCTTATGCATAAACTATGATTACCAAGACTGTCGTTCTAAAATAATGATAATTGCATATGCAAATCCAGATGGCCTTTTCGATAAGGTTCAAACAGATGACTTTTTCAAGATAGTTACAATTTGGACTTTGTTTTCATCTATGTATCAAAGCCATTACTTACATGAAAAATTTCACTTGGCAGAGTTGCTGCAATAGATCTAGTACTGAGAAGCTTATTCCAAAAAACAAAGTGGTTTGTCTTTTAAAGACATTCCTGTGTAAGTTGAATATTGGTTACTATGAGGCACATTCTGTATGTGTCTATAAATGAATTTGGAGAAGTCTATTGAAAACTCTTCAATTTTCAAGTAAAATTTCCCGCCTCAGTTCAATTTCCAAAGTATGCTCTACTAATCATTTGGCTTCCTAGGAACACCTGAAATTTAATATAGTTACTATTGTATTGAAGTAAATTCCTGTTCCATCTTCCTTTTGTGTATGTCTGTATCCATAAAACATTAAAGCCTTCTGAGTGTTATAAATGGCCATTCTGATAAGGATACTATTTATGACTTCTTCAGGAATAAACTACAATATTTCTAAAATTAATGGGAGACTGAACACTGGTGTACTTGTAGATTAACTAAATATATGTTTGGCTGCTTTTCCAATATTCAGCTTGGTTGTGTTTTATTTGGAGGGCCATTCAACTCATTTAAGATTACAATAATGGAAAGAAATCACAGTAAGCCTTCATATATGCAGTCTCCTAAATTTATATTGAAAACTAGAGCTAAATTATCCAGGTGTTTTGAAGGTAATGAAGTTAGTGTATGGTCTCATTCATATTAGTACTATAATGAGAAGCTATATACATTCACAGAAGGAAAATAACACCAGTATACATGTTTACAGCAACACTATCACTTTCAAATCTGATTCTTTAGCTCAAATTTTTTAGTTTTTTCACTGAAGGAAATGAATTCAATTGCTGATCTATAACTGTTCTATTTCATTTGTAGGTAAAGTATTGAGAAGACACAAGAAATTATCTTAGCATAATTTGTATTTTTGATTTCACTGGCTAACAAAACAGTTTTTAGCCTCTGGAGGGAAAAACATTTATATGAAAATAAATACTTTAGTCATTGAACTATGTTTTTGTGATAGAATTTTTACTTTTTACAGTCACTTTTCAGAGTAACTTAAAACCTAATTGTGTGTATACTGCCAAGATAAACATCTTCAAGATAACCTATGTTTTAAAAGGCTGTTTGGTATTCTTTTTCCAGTGGAGAATACCAGCCAGTGAAAATAATGGGTTGCTTAAAAGCTTAAACAAAATGTGTCTGAAAAATGTTCAATTTTTCTCAAGTATTTAGAGACAGCTTGGTCAGTAATGAAAATTTGCAAGATGAAATTTTGAGTTTACTGTTGCTGTCATGCCTCTAAACCCAGCAAATTTTATATATACTGTATGTTACACACATTCATACTCCCTCCTTCAGAAGGGGAGGACACGTGTTTCCTACAGAAACAGAGTACACGTGTCCCCTTGTACGTGTCCCCTTGTTTTTTAAACTCAAAGGACACTGCACAAATCTTTGCTATTAAGAAATGAGGGCATAGCAGTGTGGCATGTACCACAGTAGTACTGGCTATGCTGGCAAACATTGCTGGCACAATTCAGACCTCAGGAAAGTTTGCCAAAAGTTGTTGGCTGAGTGAACTCCTGGTTCCGGCTTAGGGTAGGAATCATTGCTGCCTTATGATTTGTGTTCTTGTAACACAAAAGCTTCGAAGAAAAATGGTTTTAAAAATTCAGGACATAGGACATCTATAGTGCAGTTTCATGATGGTTGCAATGCTGTAAATGAATTGTGAAGGGCTTCAAAATATTTGACTGTTTTTCCTCGTGCTAATTTCTTTTTGGGTTTTGATGATACAGCTTTAAAGTAGGATGGCTGCACTGTAGGGTATTTTAGGTATGGTTGACAGGTGTGCAGGAATACAGCCAGGAAAGGGGTTTCTGACTCTGGCATCTGATGAAAACTCATGGCACACTGGGATATAGTGGCTCTGTCAAACACATGGGGAAGGATGTATATTTTAAATGGAATACACGTAATGCTATGACAATTTCTGTTTCAAGATTCATAGTATCACATAGCTAATTAATTGCTTTAAGTGCAGTTAAGATATGTAAAAATCTTAAAAAAAAAATAAGCAAAAATCTGTGACCTGATATTTGAAGAAAAGGATGACTTTGGGGAAGAAAGTAGGTTGCAAAAGGCTAGTTTTTGCATGATAACTTTAAATGTCAAGTATTTTATCTAACTGTCAAAGATTTTCATCAGTGTAGAATCAATATTAAGTTTTGTCAAGTTGTTAGATTGGAAACTGGGAAGGAAACAAGAAGGATGAGTCAAAAACTTACTCTGCCAAGAAATTATCTATTTTAACATCAACAGTAGTCTACTTAAGATATTGCTCAACTTCTTTCTCCTGAGTAATAAATATGCATATGAAATAAGGTTTATTTGGGTTTATTAATGGTTTATTTGGGTACTTTGTCAATGCAGCTGGTTTTCATGGTAGCATTGTAGGCGTATTCTTCACACATGTATAATTTCTGTTGCTCAACCAGCAAGAGTGGACAGATTTTAAATCCTTACCAAGGAGATGAAAGTAGAAAACATGAATACTAGTGTATTACTGATTTAGGTCCTCTGGTTTTATTATTTTCTTATAAAATCATGTTTTCTTCATCCTTTATAGCAGTTCTGAATTTTGGATTGAAGTACATTGTGTATGAAGCCCGTGTTTTGACTTCATTTGCATAATAATATAAAAGTTCTTGATTATGGAAGCATCTTCTGGCTTCTAAAATATGTCTTCCCAAAAGATTAGACGTTAGGTGAGTTAACACATCTGGACTTGAACTACATATGCCATACTACCTTTATTCAGTTCATTTAACTTCACAGAGATGCGTGGTAGAGATATAGCTTGCAGAAGGAGTAGTTATTTCATAGTTTCTGTAAGGATTATCATTTAAGGTGGCTGAAGGTAAAAGTGTTGAGTATAATCACATAATGGGAATTATACTTTTTTACTGTAATTAATCTTCCAAACCATGCAACAGAAATTTCTGCTCTTCCAATGCATAGGTTTAGAGCAGCAGTCTCCAAAGAGTGCAGAAGCAGAGGAAACGTCCACACTATGCTGTTGCTGGAGAGTGCCTTAATGATACTGCCTCCACTTGTCATTTGGTCCCAGGAGGACTGACATCTATAGCATTCGCAGCAGGGCTGTGAATTAAAGTTTCTGGCCACCCGCTCTCCGTAATTTTTATCTCTGTGTGGTTCCCAGGCTGTGTGCAGGATGAAACAGGACTTGAAAAAAGAACAAAAGCAGATTTTTGGACCATGTGGCCTTAATGTAAGAGGGGACATTCCTGAGGACCCTCATAGCTATACCAGTTTATGGGATGCTTTAAAAGCTAGAAATATGCAAAAAAATTTAATTACTGACCATTACTAAAGCATTCCAATTTGATTTATATGTAAATATGGCAGTTGGTATCCAACAAGAAATACGTTTAAAAACAATGGAGATGAAAGGTCCCATTCTACCATGAGTAACCTACATTTAGAACCTTGTTAAAATGATAAATTTCCTTTTCATATGAAACTGATATTTTTAAAAGATAACTTGAGTTTATTTAAATTAAATTTTTAGCAAATCTGACTCAAAACATTTTTCTAATATTTTGTATTATTAAATGTGACCTAAGATTAGAATATCACGATTTTTGTGTTGTTAGTTTTTTTTGGTTGATATTCCTATTCAGAGTATAGAAAACAATATTCTTATCCTTAAAAGCTTTTTCAGTATTTTATAAATGTATTTATCCTGTTCTAACAGGGGTTGGGGTAGCTTACCTGTGAAAACATAGTCTGAAACTAAAGCTGTTTTATGGTAGGTAGTATTTATAAAACGAGGTCATTCGCTTTGGGTGCTGAGAGCTGTTTCACTTTCATATAGAAATCATAACAGATTTTTTTCCTGGTTCTTCATAGCTCATCTGAATAACTCATCTGTAGAATTTTGCCTAGCATGACAAATAGTGGTTTTGTCAAAAAGTTATGTTTTGGGTGTGACAATTTTGCTAGTTAAAAGCTTCTTACAATTGTTCCTCAAAATTTGAGACATAGAATGCCATTCACAAGCTAAAGAGGGATGGTCTGGGGCTGCATTTTCCTCCCTATGGATAAAGCTCTCTGATTTGATTGCCAGGTGTCTCTTTCAGGGGGCAGGTTCTGCTATTGCTGTTGGTAAGTTATGGTCTCCTCTTCTGGCATGACCTGTGCAGCGAGAGGTGAGCTGCAGTTCTGTAATCACTGAGCAAAGAGAGTCATAAAGTACATCATGCTTGAAAGATAATTGTAAAAAAAGGGAAATCAGCTTGTAATCACTACTACATCCCATGAATTGTTGTTAATTAAAATAGCTCTACTTTGAAATGGCTAAAAGCTTACTTACTTGGTGACTTACACTACTCAGCCCTGGTGAGGCCACATGTGGAGTGCTGTGGCCAGTTCTGGTCTCCTTAGGACAAGAGACTATGGAGCTCCTGGAGCAAGTCCAGCAGAGGGTGACAAAGATGACTAGGGGACTGGAACATCTCTCCTATGAGGAAAGGCTGAGGGAGCTGGGCCTGTTCAGCATTGAGAAGAGACGACTGAGAGGAGACCTCATCAATGTCTGTCAGTGTCTGAAAGGAGGGTGTCAGAGGATGGAGCCAGGCTCTGCTTGGTGGTGCCAAGCAACAGGACAAGAGGCAATGGGCAGAAACTGATGCCCAGGAAGTTCCACCTGAATCCGAGGAAGAACTTCTTTACTGTGCAGGTTTATGAACACTGGAATAGGTTGACCAGAGAGGTTGTGGAGTCTCCCTCACTGGAGATATTCCAGAACTGTCTGGATGCAATCCTGTGCAGTGTGCTTTGGGATGACTCTGCTTGAGCAGGGAGGTGGGACCAGGAGACCCACTGTGCTTCTATCCAGCATCACCCATTCTGTGATTCTGTGACTTGCACGGTTTTTAACAGAATGATGTATTTTGGAAAGATGAGGAAAACATAAAGCGTCATCTTTCCCCATAAATGTGTGTGCTGGAAGATCAGTAGATTGTTCATCTTGTACTTCTCTTTCTAAAATACTGAGAAGTCTTGCTGCTACTAGCATTTCTAATAATTTCTGCATAATATAATTATCTCAGTCCTCATTTTTGAGAAGGTGGCAATCCATGGCTGGCAGGAATAGAACATTATCATCCCTGTAATCACATTTTCTATTTTTTTTCTGTGAAGAATGTTTCTTGATTCATATTCACCAAGCTGTTTGTTGTGTTTCAAACATGAAAATTGTTTGTGGGTGGCATACTCTCTCTTATTGTGCATGTGTATCAAAAATCATCTGTCATCTGATTTAAGCTTCAATTTAGTTAGCAGAGTATCTCAATTTGAAGAAAATTGGACTCCATTATAAAACACAATTGTGATAGGATTATGTTTTTATGGTAATGCCTGTAATTTATTGCTCTTATTATCATGCAACAGATTGTGGCGTAATGTTTTGACTTACTCCTTTAAAAATGCTTTGGAACATGAAAATTATAACATTACTCTTATGTGGAATATTTTCTTTTTTTTTTTCTTTAAAATTTTAAGGAGACATATATTAGCCTGACTTTCATGAATAACATTATAAGGAATTTTCAAAATGTATTTGTTACTATGAGACAAGTAAATGAGGAATACAATATTTGAAGAAAAGATGGTGAAGGTGTTTATTCAAGAGTGAAATGAAGATCTTTTAATTAAGTTATGGAGTTCCAGCTGGTTTTATTTACCATAATCGTGTATTTTGTCTCATGCACTTGTGTGGTATCTTGTCTCTGAGCAGATTAAGTGCTAAAGTTGTGAATACACAGTTGTTAAATCAAGCAACCTTCCTTTCCTGGGAGGAACTTCATAACACTTTTGCAAATATTGAACTGTAATAGCAATTCCAATTTCATAAAAACTTCTGATTGAGCCTACTGGCCAAGTTCATGTAATCCCTGGGAGGCTGCATTCTGTCATTTTGGATTTGCTCTTCTCTCTTGAAACTCCAGGATTCATGCTGGTCAGCAAGTTCTTTTCCAGAAGTGTAAGGGCTGAATCTCTTGTGACTATTGGTCAACTGACAGCTTCCCTGCAAAGTGGACAGCTTCTTTCTGTCCAGAAATGTGCTTGATAAGGGATGGCAATCCTAGGAGACCTCTCTGCTGTTTGTAACTATCAGTTTTAATTTATATGCCAAATCTCTTCTATGATTAGAATACGAGGGATATTCAGATACTCACAATTGCATGTAGCTTAGGGTTTTGTTTTTTTTTTAAAGAGGATAGGAACAATATGCATTACTTTCTTGACAGAAGAAAAAGAATATTGTGTTTTTGAAAATGCTTCTTATTTTGTATCACTGTGTCCTGAATACGTTTATTCAATAGACAGCTATGAAAAACTCTGTGTGTGTAGGTCAAACACATACGTTCTGAGTCACCCCATGTTTTTGCTGGT
>VYZT01027069.1:2314-19461 GCA_013400735.1 Pomatostomus ruficeps
TATTACATCTTCCACATGACTTCCGATCACATTACTCATCCTGTATCACAGATGGGTCAGATGAGATCTTCCATATTGCAGCATGGGAAATTTTGTTCTCTAGAAATCCCAGTTCATTTAACAACCACAAAGCACTGCTCTCATGGGGTAATGCAAGTTATAAATGGGACAGCCCACATCAGAACTAGAACTCAGGTGCACAGTTCAGATCACCCCACTGAAAGCACAGCTAGTTTCTTCTTGCCTGCACTCTTTACTTCAATGTACAGGCAAAACAAAGGGGAAGCTGTGACCTTCAAGGCACCTCTCTGTCCCACAAGACTTGATTGATACAGAAAGGACAGAGAGGCACAGCAGTGGTTCAGCGACATTACAGTTTCTACTGTAAAGTGACAGGGAGAAAAAAAAACAGTTAAGAGGGAAAAGGAAAGGCAAGAGTGGCATACTTACACAGAGCAAAAAAAGCCAGTGGCAGGAGAGAGTCCCTGCTAATTGAAGAACTCCCTGCATTTCCTGGAGTCCAAATGCACTCACGGGCAACTCTAGCACCCAAAAGAGCTCCAACAGAAATATAAAAGCATCTTTTTCCTTTTGTGCTAAACGAACAAAACATACAAAAAACAAACAAACAAAAAAACTAAAAAAAAAAATCAAAAGTGACACATGTCTTGAAGGAGCATGGAAATTCACAGGGGCTAATGCTTGTTGGACTCAAGTAGCAAGTCAAAAACTTAAAAGATTCATCAAATACCCATAACAGTTTCCTACTGTGTGATGCTCCACATATCCATAGTTTCAGCTCACTAAGTGCTTGGAAACAGCTTCAGAGGAAATGAGTTAGAGTGTTGGTTCAGGAACCTCAGTTCCTCAGGCTCAGGGAATGGTATGGAAATGTCTGAAGAAGATAAGTTTGTCTCTGACGAGGCAGCATAAATGCTGTGATGACCAGACATGACATTATGTCAATGCCAGTAGGAAGTTAAGGTTACTCTGCACTGCCTCAGAAAGTTTTTTAATTTACTGAAAGCAGACAGAGCATGCCCTGCCCATACTGCTCCCTGGGGCTGGCATCAGTCTCCCTCCTCCTGCTCTGCCATCCCCTGCCTTACATAAGCAAAGGTAACCCAGAGGTCATGGCAATTTCTGTCTGAATACATGTCATACAAGGTATCTCCTAGCTCAGGAGCCCTTTTCTGTTTGCTTCAGATACTGCTGCCTGTTAAGGGAAGCAGAATCATTTTAGCCTAGAGAATAGAGTGTGCTTACAAAGACATCCACATCTCCAAGTCCGTACTTGCCAACAGGCTTGGGCTGGAGGACAAACACAAGCCATCTCTCCTTAAGTTTGCCATGGGGCACAAAGAAAAGGGTTTCACTCTTCATCACAAACCAGCCTATTTAATATGTGAGCGGTAAATTTCTGATCAACTGGATGAAATTCATCAATTTCTGATTTTCTATTTGAAGGATCATTCTAAAGACAAATGAGACAAGAATCAAGAAATAAAAATAGGTAACATCAGTAAATTTCATAAATCAAACAAAATCAGAACTCATATCTTTACCATTGTCTTTAGCAGTATAATGCACAACCACATGAAGTTTTTATGGCTACAGGCTGTCTATTTGCTCCATAGGGCACAGGAGAAAGGGGGAGACCACAAGACTTCTCACTCCTTTTCTCCCTAGCTCTCCTCACCATTAATCAAATCATGCCCAGTCCTGTGGCATGTATGGTATGGCAGCTACATGACCAATAAATCTCCCTCCATTTTGGATCTTTTCTCGGTCTGTGAGAGTCATTCTGCAACTCTCCAACAGCAAGAAATCAATCACAGACCAGTCTGTGTCTGCATAAGAGATACAGGTTTGGGGTTTGGGAAGGAGAGCTTGAAAGACTACAAAACAGGAAAATCAACATGCAAAATCTACAGGAGTTGAAAGAAACACAGTAATAACCTGCTGGGAGCACACAGATTCACTGGGATGAGATTATGTGCTGTCAGTTTCCATCAGTCCTCTCAACTGATTGCAGCATTTGATACATGCAAGCAAGTTTCTCAGGCGATGGCAGATGAATACAATTCATTTCTTCCATCAGTTGAAAGTCATTAGCGTTAGAGCACTGCATGCACCAGAAGCATCAAATTAAGCACCCATCACAGGATCAATCCCCATTATCCCCTGGGTTTTTGCAAATGAACACTGCAAATTAAGTATTTTAGTGAAAGCATTTATAATTTGTTTTCTTGGTTAGCAATGATTTAATTATGCCAATTTTTAAAACACAAGATAAACAAAAGTTCTTTTTCACACAGCTAAAAAATCAGTATTTTACTCCTCCCTGTTACAATTGCAAAATTATGATGTGAATGTAGAAACTAAAATCCAGCTTTAAAATCTTATCTCATTTGGTTGCTATTAAACCTATCAGTATTTGCATTAGTAAGAATTACTTGAAACAGTAAGAAAGTACAATTCACAAACAACCAGAAGTAGCAGGAAAGGGAGAAAATGCAGCAGTACCAACTTTCAAATATTTTTATCCATCTGTACTATACGAAAATCAAGACTTGCTAACTTCAGGCTCCCAGCCTGTCACAGCACTACACCAATTGCTAGATCTAGGCACTCAGAAGCAGAGCATGGGCTGAACAAACTTTTATGATATTTTGATTTGTTGACCAAAGACACAGTCTAGAACACCAGGGCAACACAAGTATCACCAAGCATGGAACAAACAGGTTCTGTACGTTTGCCAAGTCACCTGACTACCATAATCTTTAAGGGGAAATGTAGTATCCTGCTTTAGGCTTGCTGGTTTTCTTTACAGAGTAAAACAATTGACACTGGGAGAACAAATCTGGGGAATACATCCCCCATCCAGTACGCCTCAGAGAAATAGCAAATCTATTCAAGGTATTGCCATGTACATGAAAATATACAGAACAATAAGCAGAGGAAGCAGCAAAACACTCCACAGCATATGGTTTATGTAAATTGAAAGGGAAATCTGTATAGAGAAAATGAGAACAAAATGTAATATTTATTGAATTCTATTCACTTGGAACATAAAGCTAGAATTTTAATAACAGGTGTTCTCAGATATTAGTTTGAGTGCCAGGAAATTACTTCGCTACAATTTTTTTCTACTACAAAGTATATGCTGACAATTTAGCCCAAAATTAGCATTTCTATGTCTCCCAAGACTGGAGTTTTTTTAATCCAGGCCAGTTTATCTTCTGCTACTATTCTATGTATTGTGCACACAGCATCTTTCACATAGTATTCCACAAAAAAAACCCAAGCCAAACAAACAAAAAAAACCCAAAAAACTTTTAATAAAAATTGGTAAAAGCAAATCTTTTAAAACTGCAATATCCCCAGATGTTACTACAGATAGCCACCGCACATTACCCCACAAGTGGAAAAGGACAGAAGGTAGACCTAATGCTAGACCTATGTATTTCCAAAAGGATCTACTGCCACAAAGGATTCAATTATTTTCTCTCTGCGGAAAAAGTACACAAACACTACTGAAAATAAAACTATACGTTCTTAGCCCCTTCATACTTCATTCTATGCAAGCCATTTCAGAGTAGTGTGCCCCCTCTTTCACAGCTGTACACCATCTCCAAAGATGCTGGTATGCTGATAGACTCAAAATATTATTTATGAAGTTATTTTTGAGCCACTGTCATACAGCAGAGCAGTTGTAGTTCCAGTTCCACAAGTTTAGTCCCTAGCCCCACCAGATCATTAAAACAAGGGAGGTACTTTATACACTTCATCTTTAATAAGTCAGAAGCTACGATTCTATACAAAAAGTCACCCTCATGGCCCCTTCAAAAGCCACATACACTGTCCTAGTTACTTCAAGTAACTAAATTCAGTTGTGTAATTCTGAGCCAATTATTTTTTCCCCCAAGTAGGCAGTCAGGATTTTAATGGAAAATGTGCAGATGTGAATATCCAACTGTGTGTATTCTCTTACGTATATGTTCATGCTTCATAAACCTTCTGCCACAATTTAATTTTCACTGGATCATAAATATCTGAAGAAAATTGAACTCAGAGGATTTTCACAGGGTAAACCTCAGAGCTGGATTCTACTCCCTGCTGTTATGCAAGCAGTTTCAAGCAGTGAAATACATCCTGGAGCTACCAAACACAGGACTTGTCACCTAGTGATTGATTTCTCCATCTTCCCAAACAGGTCACAGATACTTGTTTCAGTCAAGGATTGCACATTCTTATAATCTACCACAGCCAATTCTTTTTCCTAATATGTGGGCCCGATAGAAGTCAAAATTCAAGAGAAACACTCCATTGTGAATCAATACTCACCAACCAAACACCTCTCTTGAGAATGGGTCAGCAACATTTTTGTCATCTGATCTTCCCAGAGGAGGGAGGAACAGCTTTAATTCTGCTTTACATCCCTTTAGAGCAAATTACTGAAATATTCAGGTAAACATGAATGCAGCCTTTTGCTCCAACCTCACCTTTTTCCCAGCCAGGGCTATCTCCTTCAGATAACTCTAGCAAAGGAAATTTTCACCTTTATGGCTGAATCCCAAAATTCTGTGACAGAATTTACAACTAGCAGAAGCAGCTGTTAATAATCCCTTTATCAACTTGCAGTGAATTCAAGCCTGAATCCAATTCTGCAATCATTACTTCTGAAACCACAGGACCCCTTCCTAAGGAGAAAGATCTTTAAAAATATCAGAAAAAGCTGTGTGACTCAGTCATTGGTTTACGCTTGTTTCATTCCAAAGGTACTTTTAGGAAGTTTGTGTCTGTCCATGTGCTGTCCTGGGGATAAAAAATTTTCAGCAATCTCAACAAAAATAACAAAAGAAATAAGTTTTTGTATTGACTGCAAAAGGATAGCCAAAATCATTCCAAGGACAGATGTAGGCTGGAAACTAACACAAGAATGTAGTTCCAGTGGAAAGAAGATGTTTTCACCCTGAGAAGAAATCTGAGGGCAAAAATTCCTCAGATAGGAATGTAACTTTAACCAAGAATCACTGCTACTTTCCCACACAGCTGTAAATTGGGATCCTGTAGATGCAATAAAAAGCAAAAAGCTCATATACCAGCAAACAAACAACAAAAAAAACCCAACCAAAATTTATTCCAGATGAATAGGAAAATGGTATTGTCTCTAAAATATGAAAGGGATATTTGCACTCCAATTTACAATTCTTAAAATCATGCCTATTTTCCCCTTGTTACCTTGTTTTCAAATTATTATTCTTCCCCAGTCTTCTTAGGAGCTACATCTCTGGGCCTACGTAGCCAAGCAAATTCAGTCTGAGTACAAAAAAACAGCCAACAATTTAGTGTCTGAAAAACACAGCTGAAGACATGTCTACAGGAAGGGTGCAGACATTACTGTACTTCTCACCTCCCTAGTGCTTACACACCTTGGTGTCAGCCTCAGGAAGCTTTCTAGACCTTCATCTGTCATAGTACGTACTAAACACTGTAATAAAGAGCCAGCTCTGAGCTTCTCACTTGCAGTCAGCATTGCCAAGTGCAACTCCAGCTGAAGGGCAGCGGAGCAGATGCCTCAGGCACCTCACTGAAAAGAAATGAGTTTTCAGGAGCCAGGGAAGACAACACAGAGGAGCAAGGAAGTTGTGAAAGAAGCCCTTTTGGGAGCTGTGATCAGAGTTGTTTTTTCTCAGAGGCCTACAGGATATCTCACCCCAGTAATCTGTGCCCACTATGAGGCCAAAGCAGTTCTTGAGGACTGTTGTGCTACACTGGTGGCTGCATCTTGAGGTAGCTGGGCTGCCAGAGCAACAGGTATGTGAGACAACACATGCTGTTAAGAAAGCAACATGATGATTTCCTCCTCTCCTTTCCCATGGGCACTGCTCGTGGTCTGTGTGCACACAGCTACAAACATGCTCATTCCTGCCCTGAGATCTTTCCAGACAGAGGCAGAAGTCGCCATGCTTGGTGAGTCCTTGTTGGTATGTACAGAACCACACATAGGACTTCAGCAGAGGATATGGAAAAACTCCTCTATGAGCAGAGGTAAGCAAGTGGGAGAAGTGACCAATGGATGAGAGGAATAAAAGTGACATGACACTGAGATGCTCTGCAGATCCATGTGAGGACCCCTCAGTGGCATTTAAATCAGTTCTTCCCAGCAGCCAGAGAACACGCAATATTAGGATTCCTGCTGGTCTAATTTAGTGCAGACAGAACAATAGCTTTAGCACCCAATTAAACAAATTTTACTCCACCATCTACTTTGATCTACTGCCTGTAACAGCTGCCTGTGGTTAAAAGCCACCCCTGTTGCATGACCCAGTTTAACTGGGGCACTTGTTGGCAGTGATGGCCTGGAGTACAAAAGTATGAAGGGGCCAAAATGTGGAAATCTCATGGAGGCTGTGAGAATCAGTAGCAAGTAAGAATGGCAGCTTGGATGTAACTTTTGGCTCAGGACACTCTCTGAACAAAACTAATGAGGGCTATAGCAGCAGTGACCCCTTCCATATGTACCTATAACTGTACCTGTATATACACACCTGTGCATCCTGATGCTTAAATTTGTGTTCTAGTATCTGATACTGATTGTCACAAGAGACTTACAGCGTGTCCTGGTATGCCCATTATTCTGCCACAGACAGATAATCAATAGAATTTCTTCTCATGACTCCTGAGTGCCTACGGGTGCTTTTTCAGCAGCAGATGCAGAATATACATATCCCGACGATGTCCAAGAGAACAGATAGCTAATGGCCAGCTAGAGCCAGCTTTATCAGCAATGTCCTGAGGCACGCTGCCACCTTGTTGTAGTTTAGAGAGATGACAGCAAGCACCCTTTACTCCTTCAGCTTCATTAACAGCAAGGTTATCTGGCACCCAGAAAAGCACTGCTGTGTTTGTGGTTGTAGAGGAGATGAAGGGTGATGAAGGTGCTGGCTGTTTATCAGTAAAATCTGGGAGTTCTGCAGGACACGACAATTCAATTTGGATGCATTGAAAAGAGGTACTTTCCGCCTTCCAGACCCTATGCTACAAACGTACTTTAAAGTGCATGTCATTGGATGGGTACTGGTTTGTCTAGAGCAATACATGCTTGTCTAAAAACAGAAACAATGTTCCACAACAAGCAGGATAATACATCTAGACTGTCTCAGTCAGCCTAAGGACTCTTAGAGTTTCTCAAAATCTGGACTGTGCTGCTCTGGGTAGATTCAGTACGGAACACTGTCACTCACTACACATGGATGTGAAAAAAACCCAACCTATAGGAGGCAAAGGAATGAGGAATTCTGTCCTTAAGGTGATCGTGGTCTGCTGACGTATCTGCCTGTTCAGAACACCCTCTGTGCACGTCTTGGAGCTTATACACATACACAAGTTTAATGGGTTCAGCTTAAAATAGCCAGTTTTAAGAGCTGTATTTTTACCCACATAACCCTGGATTAAAGTGGCTTAAAAGTATACAGTCATATAGCTTTATCTCCAGTGATACAAAAACATTCCTGTAATTGACACTGCCCCATATCATGGTCAGTCTCTCACAGTGGTCCTCAACAAGGTGCAGGTTGGGCTTTTCTTACTGTTTCCTGAGGTACTTTTAGAATTTATATCAAGAATCTGGGAACAATTACCATAAGGCAGACAAAGCAAGAGGGCAAGTTAACTAGTTAAAGAACATGAAATTTAAATCAAACAACCTTGTTTCTGTGCTTCAGGATAGGATTCCAGATGTTTTGTAAGGAAACAGATGAGACAGTAAGACATCAGGAACTACATCTTAGCAGTAATGATTTGAAAGCTCTATTCTTGTAAAACAGAATAATACAGTTCAAAAGTAAGGTGTTTGAAAAAGTTTTAGAAAAAAGAAAGGCTACAGGTGAACTAATTTTTTTAGCTTCAATCATTTAAAATGTGGAGCTTAGGGAATTTATTTAAGAAGATTATACAATCTGTTCAGACCTTTCCTGATATCTTTTATTTTCTGGCTGTCAGCAAGAAGAAGATGTTACCTTATGTCATACAGTCTATTGCTGAGAGACTTGATGGTGCTGTTCATCCCATCCTTTCTTTCCTTCATCGTAATTAGAATTGAAGACTGAAAACGTGTGACTCTCAACACTCAGGAGAGATGTAAATTACAAGGGAAAACAGCTAAGGGCTTGCCTGCATGTGTTGCACACCAGATAAGGCAACGCTCTTTCCTTCCCCTCTGCTATTACAGTGTTTCCACTGCAGCGTGTTTGGCTGCACTAAGATGTACAATACCACAAAAGCTATTTATGAACTCTCATATCAGTGCACACACAGTGGTAGCAACACAAAACTGTAGGAACTGGGAACATTTTGATATGACATTTTTCTAAAGGAAACCTTATTCCCTTGATTTCTACAGGAAGGGGAGGAGCTGCTCAAAAGCTTTGGACCTTGAGTCAATGCACTGATGGGAGACCAGAGCTCTACCTTTGAAGATGAAATATCGTTTTGGATGCTTATTTAAAATTAGGTTTAATAGATTCTTTTGCATAACAAGACAGTAGCTTCTGAACAAAGTGCTTACCAAAAGGAAGTGAAAACGCTGACACAATGTGAAAAGCTGAAAGCAAAGTGATGCAGCTAACACACTTATCTCATGGACATGGTGCATCTTGATTTTCTTAGATGGTTTCTGCCCAATGCTGTCATGCAAAGGCTCTTCAGAAACCCAGGGATGATTCTCAAAACACCCAGCTCAGGCCACTGATACCGAAAGACACTGAGAGACTTCACCTGTCACAGAATCCTCTAGAATTTGTCCCTGTATCAGCTTTTGCTGATTTTTTTGTGAGTGAGGTAATAAGAAGAATAATCACTGCCATAGCACTTGATGGCCTTGGTAAGTGAAAAATTGATCAATATTTTTCTTTTCTCCCACCTCCCAAGAGAATTTGCCTCTGTTACAAAGCGAAAACAAACATTTTCTAAAATTCAAAGTATTCTCAACAAAATAATACACTATTGTTTATAACTTTTAATTTTGATTAAAATGAAACAAAATAAGGTGACTAGAAAAGCAATTATACCTTGGATTTTCATACCAAAAAATCTGACTAATATCTCATTCATATGGAATGTGATAGGGCCACCAAATCTGCTTTTTCTCTTGGAAGAAAATCTGTTCTACTTTCTGTCTTTAAAGACTTGATTAACTTAATTTTACATTTTATTCCATGAGGGAATTAAACCAAGGTAAAGTGGCAGCAGATAATCAGAGGCAGCACCAACCCTCGGCAATAACTTGATCTGATGTGCACTCCTGATGTTATGAGGAAGGATGCTATCCACTGCAACATCCCCCTTCCCTTCTCTTTCCCCTAAGCTTATGTTTGTATTTGGCCCCTTGGTGCAGACTGATAATGTGGCATATTTTGTAAAACTAGTTCTTGTGCTTATAAATGGAAATAATATTTCCTCTGGTACAAAAACCATACTGAGGTACATAATGCAACTTTATTTTCTTCCTATATTTTTGTGTTGAATACTGTGCTGTATCTTCAGGAGTCTGAGCTTGTACTTCTAGATCATTTGATACAACAAACCTAATAAACAGTCCCCAGATAAACACACAAATGGAAGCTATCACCTTTTCTATTTTAAAAAATAGTACAGAGAAATAAAATGCTTTGGCTCCTCTCAGATACCATCAGGGAAAGAAATATTGTTGTTAGAGACACACAAGTATCATGGGTTTACTTGCCATAGTTGTAGCAACTAGGTTTATGGGAGTACAAGATGTTAACATAAAATAGCAGAGCCTGTCTGTTTTTCAAATTATTTCGTGCCTTTGATGGCAATTTTTATACAGCCACTTTCAGAGCTTCCTCTTTCTTGTTCACCAAATCACTCTTAGAAATATCGCAACAGGAACAAGCAAGTCCCTTTAAAACCATGCTAAGAACATCACTAGGAACCACATCTTTAAATAAACTGCTGTCCTCTTTAGAAGGAAGTTCTGGCCGTGAGTTATTCTAATGTGTAAGACAACAAATGGTGTTTTGACTTGTATTTCATCGGACTTTCCCAACACTAATGAGGGCAGCCCCCCCGCCCTCCTCCAAAGACAGTGGTTGTTCTTTCTCCTGCTGTGGTAGAAGAGAGACTGTGAAACTACATGAGTGCCTTGTGGGTCACAGAAGAAGTTTGGGGGACAGCTGAGGTCAGGTCGTGGTGCTCCCAGCTGTCAGATCCACCTCGTGAACCAAGCCCAGCAATCACTTCTTCCCAGTCAGACTGGTCACTGCTGCTGCCCAGTGTGAAATTCTTCAGCCAAATGAAAACTGGAGGGGAAGGGACAAATCTTCCACACCTTTTTGCCCTTTTCTAGCTCTTTACCTTCTGAAGATCTTAAACACTTGACTAGCAATAGTAAACAAGGAGACAGATCAACCCCTCCACCTCAAGCTAGCTGGTAGGTAATTAGCAGCACCCAAATGGGTACTGCACCATCACAACAGGAAGTTCTTCTTATGACTTGCCAATGCTATGACACAATAGGAACTCGATTCAGGAGGATCCTCCTCTTTCCAGATCATGCAGAAACATCACGAACTATAGAAAATTAAAATCGCTGCCCACCTGTAACTCAAACAATCAAAAAGCTCACATGCTGAGCTCGCCCTGCTGTCCTGTAGCACAGGAGAAAACATTTGGCAATATACATATTCCCAAGTTGTTTATTACTGAATCACATTGCATCCATACATATGCTAAGCAATCTCTTGCTAGGTGCTGATTTATTTAATAACTTAATGGACTTTGAATAGGTTCCAGAAGGGAAT
Organism: Pomatostomus ruficeps; assembly: GCA_013400735.1. NCBI lineage: Eukaryota > Metazoa > Chordata > Aves > Passeriformes > Timaliidae > Pomatostomus > Pomatostomus ruficeps. The sequence goes on from VYZT01027069.1 coordinate 13,144, forward strand.
GCTGGACCTGAAGGCTGTGTTGTTATTTTGTTCAAATAATGCAACAATAGCTGAAAAAACTCACACGAGTCCTCAGCAGAGGCAGGAAAAAAGTAATTCTGCATTGTGGCAGACCTTGAAATCAGATCAAACAGCAAGTGTGAAGCAGCCTCTTTTGAACTGCAAGAGTAGGTAAAAAGAATTATTTACCCTTATGCTCTTAAAGTGAGATTAGATCTACAGCTTGGAGAGGTCCAGAAACAATAATAATGAACAAATCTTTCACAAGATATATACTGTTCAGTATAAAATAAATCTTTGAACTGGATGAACTTTGGAGATTTGTTCTATCATACCTTCAGTCCTGTAATTTTGCATCATCAAGGGGAAACTGAAATAACCAGTTGTAGCCTTAGCTAAATGTAAACACATCTTCTTCTATTTCTGTAGACTGTTTTGCATTAAAATATGTCAAAATATCTTGCACGGTCCAATAAGTGGCATTCTGTTTTGCAGGAGAGTAAGGGCAAATGATTCTTAGAAAAGTGCAATGGCCCCCCTGAAAGTCACAGAGCCCTTGGGATGATGCACTGTGAACTGGGGGCTGTGGTGATTGCAGACCACCAGCCCCGCTTCGGGGTGTAAAGACAAGACCTGAGGAGTGTTTCTTTTGATGAAGCAGACTTGTGGCTGGTGAGACTACAGGCAAGATAAGGTTTGTTATAACTCCCAAAACCATACTTGGGAGTCTTCTTGCATCCACACTGGCGTCCTCTTGCTGCCCCAGGTAGCTGGTGTTCCCCCAAGCACCTCCCTCCCAGATGTGGGGGTGGTGAAGCATGACAGTGAAAAAGCCCATTGGAAATTAATTTGTCACATGCACTTTGGCACAGGGATGCCCCACACTGAAGGACCAAGCTGGGCAGCCGGGCAGCCACTGGAGGCACGTGGAAAGCATGGCACTCCGTGCCCAGGGCCAATGGCATCAGCACAAACACCTACACAGCTCAACTTTATCCAAAACTGGCTGAGCAATGCAGGGTCAGCAGGTGGTAGAGCCTGGGTATGGTCTACAGTAACTAAGATCTGAGTATCAGACAAAACCAGGGCCCAAACTTTCACTAAACACTGGAAGAAACACAGAACTGGGCTCAAAACTCACCACCTCTTCCCGGTAAGGAGATGGATCTGAATTCCTTAGTCACACAGCCTTGATATTGGAGGTCTCAAAATGGATCTGAAGAGACCACAGCTACAATTGTCATAAACACATAATAAAATCCCACTGCTAAATCTAGAGAATGTCACTGCATTTCCCCATAAGAACCTCTGTTTTATTCTGTGCTACTGGATAATATTTTGAGAAAGAATAAAACAAATACTTGCTAATCTTTTCAGTTTCAAGGGCAAAGCTATAGTTACAACTCACTCATGCTCTAGCTCTTCTGAAAAGAGGATGGTTACTGTGAATCAGGTTACTTTCTAATCTCTTTTTATAAACACAACACACAGGATTCTCAGTCTGTACATACTTATTGTTGTGTCAAATAAACGTGCTTTTGTTATTTTTATAAAGTTTTAAAAAGCATGAATTTACAAGCTCGTGGCAATTTCAAATGAAAATCTATATTCACTTCTCTGAATATTGTCGTCTGTCCTTGAAAACAGGTCTAGCAAGTGCCTGTAAGCAACATGGTGAGCCCGGGTGAGCTACACACTTGGCAAGAGCTTGAGCAAGTGAATTTTTCTGAAAGTCAGAATGCAGAACCTACCTGAACTGACCACACCTGATACAGGCAAAACGCCCTGGTCCATGAGTTTCCCAATATTCCAGCTTCATTTCAAAGCCCCAAAGTCTTAGAAAACACTCTCGGCCAGCTGAAGGCACTGGTGTCTTCTGGCAGCATACACACAGATCGGCACTTTATTTCTCCCTTTAAGCATGTTAAACCTTACACAGATCTACTTGTCTGCCAGCTGCAGTGTTCACAGAAAGGTTGATGCAGAGAGCCTGTCTCTGAAAGGTCCACAAGGAAGCTGCCTGCAAGAACACCATGAGCCCTTGTTCCTTGTAAGGGGCTAATCTGAAACCACATTAGAGATGGCAGAAAAAACTACTCCATTTGACTTCTGTGGGTCTTTGAGTAACCAAGGTCTTGCTGCAATTATATGTCTACACATAGTGTGTACTCTATACATCTCTATAAAGTAGAATATTGTATTACAATGTTACATCACAGCCTAATTTTGGTATAAAACAGCATCCCTTAATCTGAGGGGAGGTAATAATTCTCAGAACAGGTGAAGCAGAAGGACTCATGCGTTGTACCTTGCATGGAGATCTTGCTGATTTATCAGTTTCCAAGTAAATTCATCTCATCATTTAGAGGCAGTGAAGTTAGGATTTAAGAGCAGCCCTAGAGCCCACTGAAGTCATCAGGTACCTCATGGCTTTCTGGAAGCTATGGATTCAGAATGCAACAGCTGTTCAAAACCTAAACACAAGAAAACTAAATGTACAAGAACAAATGGGACTGATTGCAACTGCAGATGCAGAGCTTGTGGCAGCTTGCTCTACTTGTACTCAGAGAATCTAGGGTACAGGACATGATAGGCTTGGTTTCTGCGAGGAGATAGGGTTAACCTGTCCCTTGCAGGGAGCCCAGTTCCTAGTAAGATCTCCCTCATAAACAATTATTTTTCTTTTTCTCTTGCAGCACTGTGTTGGAAGGATGCAACAGAGCAGAAGGCTGAAAGCTCAACTATCCGAAGCTCTCTATCCTAATGCACTCCTGTCGAGCATAGCAGGGTTTTGAAGAAAGACAAAACCAAGTAAAGAGAATTCAAGGGGTAGAATTTACTGCAGAGCTCTGAAAAACAAACTGCAAGACAAAGCATTGTATTACATTTTAGACTCTATGCCTGCCACTTCTACCTCACAGGCTGAGTGCCTCGCCCAGATTCACACTGACATTACACATTGATCCTGCAGCAGGATCCATACAGGCATGAAGGCTGACATAACATTAATTACCCATACCCATTAGCAGAACCTCTTTTCCTGCACAGCTTGTAGCATCCATAGTAATTTTCCAGGAGATGCACCAAGAGGTATAACTGAAATAAAATGCCCTCACATGAGAAGCATGGATAGCACATCATTCTCTGTGTTACATGTTTAATCACTTTGTGCAAATTCTTGTACATTTGTGCACCTTTGAGATAAAAAGCATTATTTTTTTTTATGATACAAATACAATTTTCCAAAACCCAATTCTCTGTTAAAAATGTGAAAACAATACAAAGGCTGCAAATGCATTAAAAAGTAAACAGCGTAAAAAATAAGCCAAGTTATTTATTGCTCGTGCAATTAGAAACAGATCACACTCTGGGTGTCACAAATTACGAAGCTTTGGCAAATGTAGAAAGCCCTAACAAGATATCACATGGTTTTCAGCGTCCTCATCTCACAAAAAGCTGAGAGATTTTCTAATGTAGAGAAATAAACCAACACTCAGATACACACACAGTGGTGAAATCTTGTATACAAGTGTAAGCAAACCTTCAAGGCTGGCAATCAGAGATGTTATGAACCTGAGGATAATGCTGGAGGCAAGTAAAGGTCAGCCCATCTTTATACCTGTCCATGAATACCAATGAGAGGGCTGGAAAACTACTGTGTTGCTGCTTTATACCTGAGACCATACTTAGATGCCAGGGAATGTTAAAACAAACAACTGTGATAAAAGGCTTCTCTTTCTGACATAAGAAAAATTAGGAAGAGAGAGAAAAGATAGAAGAAAACCACTAGAGGACCCTGTGGAATGTGATGGGCAATATAAGTCTTGCTACAACTATTAGCCCTCCTGAACTTAGGAGGTTGTACAGCCACAGGAAGTGTCTCTTCAGTAGCAAATCAAAAAACACTTTCTCTATTTATATAATCCTGAACACTTTCTAAATGTTTTCTTTCATATAGGAAAACCTGGCATTAAAGAATCTGGTAGAATCTTTGAAAAGCTTCTTTCTTTGTCTCTCAAATTCAACCACATAATGCTAAAGGTAAGAAATACTTTATAAAAATAACCTTCTGTCTCCATAAAATATGTTTATAAAAAACAAAAGCCACACCAGTAACTGCTGTCTCAAAAATACATAAAACAAATATACAGTCTTAAAATTATAAGTCAAATGAGACTTCAAAACAAAGCTATAATAATTACTCCATTAATATCACACTTCTAATGAGAATATACTCATTTTTGGAAGTCAACTTTTTTTCCTAAAACCTAAACCCCTTTCTTTCAAAGAATTGGAGAAGTGAAACCATTCCATTCATCTTATAATGCAGTGTGAGAGTGCATAAATGCAAACATGCTGCTGAGCGTGATCAGCACTACACACCTGAGAGTTACGGAGTCTCATTTGGCTGAGTAAGGTTTCCCTGTTGAGCAGGGACCTCTGGCACCCAGCCCTTGCAAGCCGGGAGTAGGGAGCTCTGGCATCTAGCCCTTGCAATCAGCTTGTTCAGAGCAGGCTATACATGGTCACAGACATGTTAAATATTTCAGAAGTTTTTTATGACCTACCATATGTGTCTAAAGTCACATGAATCTGGACTGAAATTACTTACCAGAAACTGCTTCAAATGTTGTAGCTACTTAATTTCCCAAACAGATATCATTTTGATATCTAATAGTTTCTGTCACACCAATAAACCCATCATGCACTGGAGTGAGAATACACTGTTGAAAGTGTTGATGCTGTTGAAAGATTATATCAAGGGCACAGAGAAACATGATTAAGTTCCACATCAGTGAGTTCTCTCATTTTTGTATAATACATACAGTTACTGTTTGATGAAAAAAACTTTATTACAATGAAAGAAAATATCAACTAAACAGAAATAATGTCAAGCAAAAGCGTAAATCATAGGCAGGTCTGACAAACCAATATCATGTATTAAAGTTGCTGTGGGATGCCCTGAGGCAGAGCAGCACAGTTTTTCCAAGTGTTATGGAAATAGACAACTCAAGACATATTGTAAATTTGTTCCAAAATGCGCTCACCCTCATCTGGCATTCAGCATGGTGCTGGCATTGAACCTGTCGCCAGCAAAGCTGTAACCGTCTGTTCCCGAGAAGAACCTGACCCAAGTCTGCGAGTTCAGCCATTCAGAAGTAAACACTACAGTATTCCTTGAATCATGGAAGGCAGTGATGTTTGCACACGATCTTCCAAGGCAGCTAGTGTAGCATCACCTTCTTTTTTGGACTCTCTTCTTTTATCACTATATTCTTCCAGTTTTCAGGTTTGTCATCTTACATTGGCTGTAATTTCCATACTTTTGACTTGATTTAGTTAGTCCAGCTCACTATGAAAATCAGATTTCCAGGATCAGTCTGTTTATATGTCTGTAATAAACTTTTAATGCTGATCTCAGGCTAATCAGACAGATACTGGAGATCTGAAATATGATGAGCTCTCTGTGTATTTTGTAACACTAGAGTGAAGGATGCCAAGGTTTTGATTTTGTTGGCCACGTAAGTTAAATAAGGCAGCCTGCGTGTAGCTGTCAAAATATTTGACAGAACAAAGGCTATAGGAAAAAGTATGGGAACTGTATAGGATACATGGTGAGAACAGAGAAGAGTAGTTTAATTTAGTTTTTAAAAACCTAGGAATGAAAAGGCTCAAGACCATAGGAAACTGAGTTTCCACAGTATTCTCTGTACCACAGCACTTGACAGACACACCTTTGTGAATAAGATAAACTTATAGCAACAGCTATATTTAAGCTAATAGTAATGATGTGATTTGCATTGCTAAGCTTTATTGTCTTCTGCTGCTGGAATCTGAAGGAATTTAACAGTCATGCTGAGTGGCCATCTCTGCATACTGCTCAGTAAAGATGCTGTATAGTGTCTATGTGCCTAAAAGAAAGAAGAATGGTCTGTATATGAATAAAGTAGTCCAACAGAGAGAGTCAAAGCCTATCAAACAGATCCTGGTTGATTTTAACCCCACTGCAACCAGTGATGGCTCAGCACTGAGGATGGCGGTGGTGATGGTTGTGTGAACTGCACTGAGCAGCAGAGCAGTAACAGCTGAACATCAGTCCCAGCTGCTCCCAACACATTCATCCCTGTGTCACTTCTCATTCCAGCTCAAATAGTAATTTCCCCAAGAAATGGATTTCTCTGTTTTCAGCAGAGTATCAAAGAAACCCGTCTTTCTTAATACCACTTCTGGGACTTCTGCATTGCAGCTCTTGGAAGAAACTGCTACTTTTAAATCCAAAATTTAATCAAAGTATCTCTGTTGTAAGGCATTAGAACC